>PNEQ01002225.1:59809-104552 GCA_003012365.1 Medauroidea extradentata | reverse complement strand
GGTGGGGTTACTTGCAAAATCTATATTTTGGTCTCACATGTTAAAACCGATATGTGTAAAAATATTTTCAGCATGTCATTGTATTCTACATGCATACATTATGCTATACATGTATATATAACCCATTAACATGAGTCTGGTATTGTGCAGCATATTTATGAATTCATTTTCTGTTGCAAGTATCCCCATTCTACGGTAACCGATATAACTAAACCTACATTTTACTCCATATGTTGTGTTCAACTTGAACTGAAAGATGAAGTAGTGTTAAATATAGTAGTACCAGTAATTACTGAGATTTTTAAATGTTTGTTGCAATAGGAGTTTACAATTATAATTTATTGGTTTGTGGACATACACCATTGCTCATGTTTTGCTGATCAAACCTATGTTGAATGACAAAGTAAGAAAACAAATAGGAAAAAACAAATATAAAACAACACAAAAAATAAAACAAAAGCAATCCCAGAGGTATTCTGACAGTTTTTTTTTTTGTTCAGTTTTGTACTTTGTCATTCAACACAGGTTTGATCAGAAAAACATTAGCAATGGCGTATGTCAACAAACCAATCAATTCTAACCAGTAATTACTACCATCAACTTGATGAATATTTTGCTGTTCAATAATTATTATGTAATACTTGTGTGTATTTCATGACATACAGACGAAAATAGCTAAAGAAAGTATAACAAATGAAATATGAAGCATGCTTCATTAAAATATGTGTAACATTAGTTTACTGCCATAAACTGGGGCAACTTTGGCCCATTTTGGGGTAACTTTGTCCCACTCAAAATATTAGATTTGGAGTCATTTGGTTAATAAATAGATAACTGGAGTCTAGTGCTTAAAAAAATACATTTAATCCAGTCAGATAAAATTTGAAATGTTCTTCACTAAACATAACAACCAAACTTTTAAGTGAGACAAAGTTACTCCACAGGTTCAAAGTTGCCCAGTTTATGGTATTAACACTGATAATTAAAGCATGACAAACACAATGTTTGTGCTTCATATTTTTTTGTTATGCATCAACAATAACAAATGTATAGTTTATTCTTTAGATACTGGCATTGCAAAAACACAGCTAAACACTTTTAGTGCAACAAAATATTTTTCTTGTTTTGAGATTTTACCCATAAATTTTATCAAAGCAAGCACTAACAAAAGTTATGTAAGTCATTCCACAGATGCAAAAGAAGGGGGGAGGGGGCAAGTTCATTCATGAAGTGAAGCATTAAAAGCTTTTCTGTTAAGTAACTATAAATCCATCTACAAAATGGAACAGTAAAAGCTTTCAAGGAAACAATCTGTAAGCAACATAGTTACTTCAGTCAGCACGTCAATGTATGTAGGTATTTAATTTATTTTAAAGAATGGGGAGAAAAAAAACAGTCATTACAGCTTATAAAAATACTTTAAATTTCTGGGAAAAATGAAGAATTATGTGCACCATGAAAATGTTTCCTCAGCAGTGCAGCTTTTCATGCTTAGCTATATACATTGAATGATCCGTCAACCATGAAATGTGAAGGTAGACAAGAGTTTGAATAGGATTTTTCACAGAAAGTTTTTTGTAAAACAAATCCAGGTTAAGATTTTCCACTTAAGCCTTCACAATAGTTGTATCGTTTGTAGTTTACCTGTCTCCTTAGAATTACACTATACAAATATTTTTATGACAATGAAATGTTTGAAATTTTTCCTAGTGTCTGCCAAAATGTATTTTTTTTTTAGTTTTTATTGTTATTACCTTTAATTTTATTTTTAAAAGAAGTCTCGGTTCTCATGAAAAATTTGCTTGCCTGCATAAACTTATTTTTCAGGCCCTACCCCTAATATAGTTTTACCTGTAATCACTTTGAAATTTGCTTGGTGCATTAATCATTTCCACTTTCTATATTTTGGCGAAATTATTTTTGAGAAACATACTGGAGAAAATGAAAAGCTTCCCTCATTATTAAACTGCTTCACTCAGATGTTATAACTTATCTAGTCTATTTGATTACATAATCTAGACAAGATAAGTATCTACACTTGTTTGTAAGTGAGGAACTATTAGGTACTTTTCACAAATATAATGATTTGTAAAAAAAAATATCCCATTAAGTTTTAGGATAAGACAGCCAAGACATTTTATTCTCTAAAAGTAAATTGCTCTTGTGATAAGTGTGTGCTGATTACTTTCTGAAGTAACTAGGTTCTAGTTTTCTGGAAGCAAACACTAGGAAGTATACACACGTCATGAAACAAACCAAAGGCAGTTTCTCCTCCGGTGGAACTTCGTTGAAATCTACAAGTGTTTGGACCTTTCGAAGGCAGAAAAGGTTTTGTAAAAAAAATAAGAAAAGAGAAGAAAGTCAGTATTAACAAACTGTACACACAAACATAAAATGTTACGTACACGTGTTAATTCATACATAAAGTGCAATCAAAGTAAACCTAAATTTAAGGAAGTTTTACCTCTTATTATAGAGTACTTGTACATATTATGATAAACACTTCCTGCAAATTATTATTAATTAAAATTATTATGTAGTAACCATGCAAATATTTTTGTCTCTGGCTGTATTTTAGTGATAAAGTTGAACATAAAGCAGTAGGTTGTGTACACAGAAACTGTGTATATAAAATGAATGTTTGTTCAGGTCTACATACTGTACATATCTATCTGTTACTCAACAAAGTTGAATAGGAATAATATGATTTGTATAAACAGTGATAAGGGTAAAAATAAGGATTTGAGCAGTAATAGTACGAAGATTTGGTAAAATGTTGGTTGAGCTGGTACCAGTCGAGGGTTGCCAGTTGCATTTTTATTTTTCGACTTATTTTAACCTTTATGCTAGCAACAACATAATTTTTCTTTGTTGTGACTGGGAAACTGTTAATATTAATGAGAAATGAGAAGGTAAAAAAGAGAGTTTAGGAGAGTAGTTTATTAAAAACAGAACAGAGAGGTCTAGATTAAAGTGGTTTAGGCATGTAGTTAGAATTTAACAGGAGTGTCACTAAAAAGATGATGGAATGGTTAGAAGAAGATAGAAGATGGAGAGAACTGAAGAATGTGAGAATGTGAAAATGTTTAGGAATAAATTGGAGGAAGCTGCTGGAAAACTCCTTTAAAACAACCCCTTCTATAACAACCCTTTCCTCAAGAACCGTGGTGGGGTTTTACTATACAGTTAAACCTCTTTATCAAGACTGCCCCTACATAAAGACCCTATTTTAGGGAACCGTGAGGGGTCTTTATAGACAGGTTTTACTGTACATTTCCACACTGATGACGAGAATGCTCAAGTGTAAGAACCAATTGGCATTTGTGAATCCTAAAAAGAATGAACTAAAATGCTAGGGAACCAATGAATTAGACAGTACTGCAGAGAGTAACATGACAAAAATTACTACAGCATTAGTTTTACTTATAAAATAAATTTATTTAAAATATCATACATTTTATTAACAGACTCTGTCAGTTACACTAAGTGGTGTGAAAGTCAGGTTGCCTGCCTGCTTATCAGGTAGTTGTCAAAATACTTATTTGGATACACTTATGCAAGAATTTATTTCTTGATACCATCAACCCTTTAAAAACAGACTGTTTTAAACTAAGCATAATTTATAACAGATAATGGCAATTACTGCTATGCTGACAGTGGGCAGTTTGATTTGTGTATTGTACTGTACACAGAACGTTGACGTTTATATAAATAGTGATCATGAAAGAAACTGTCAGGAATAGAAGGAAAATATAACTATATTTCACGTGTAACTATTGGTTGTAAGATATGTATAAAGTTTATTTAAGTTAAATAAAATATCGACTATATGACTATTTTGCCAAATTTTAATATATGTACAACACCATTTATTGACTCTAAAAATTTTAATATCACTACTGGTACTATGTTTCGGTTTGTTGTATTTCTTAACTGTAGCATCAGAACATAATTTAATTTAATGAAGATAGCTACTATATTAGTACTAACAATTTGGCCAGGCCACATTATTATGAAATTGTAATTTATGTCTTTGAACTGAATCATATTTACGTGCATGAAAGTTATTTAATATTAATTAGTATTGACTGCTCCTTTCAATTTGTGGCAGCATCAAGAGTTTTGTTACAAATATCAAATTCTTATAAAATACTTGTCACAAAGTGAACGTTGCTGCGTGTATTACAGCCATAATTTTAAATAAAAGGTATTTTTCATAGTAAAATATGTTGTTAATAATATATATAATCACTAAAAATTATACTTAAATTAGCTGTGTTAATTGAACGTGATATTCAAACAAGAAAGCAGTAGCATAATTTTTTAATCTTAGTAATTTTTAAGTAAACTTACCACTCCTAAACTTTCTTTCTTATTCAGTCGCAGTTCTCGCAGCATCTGGTTCCTCTGCTCCATCATCAAAGTACGCTCATACGTGTATGCAGAGATGTCACTGTCAACCTGCAAAATAGAGGTGGAGGTCACAGACTCAGTAATGCACTGAACATAATCCCACATAAACATATATGAGAATGTAAAAGAGTACATATTAAAAAAAAGTATGTACTTTGAGAGTTCGGTCAGTTTTGAGTTCGGTTAGATAATAGGGATTTGCAAGTGCATATGCAGAGTGGCAAGTGATGGTGGAAGCGATTACTGAAGATAATTGTGATGTCGGGATGACTAATGATTGTGGTCTAGTGGAGATTATTCTGAGGCAAACTTGCAGCTAATTAAGGGGGTGTTAGTGCGCAGTGAAGGACTGAAGGACCCAAGGATGGGGGTAAAGAGAGACTGGTGGGGCTCTGGAGAGGGAGATAGAAAGATATAGATGGTGAGAAAGAGGGGAGAGAGATATTGAGGGAAATCGAAAGATAGAGGCAGGGAGGAGGGAGAGAGAAGGTGAGAGAGAGAAAGGTGGTGGAGGGAGAGACGAATGTGAATACAGTAACAGGACTGTACAAGTAATGTTCGCGTAGACATTAGGATGTGTAAATAAATACCTGTATACAGCAAGTTATGGCTTATAGTGAATGAAGATTAAATTTATTTCAATTACAATTATGTTGTGTTTGAACAAGGGAGTTTTGTGTCGAGGAGTTGGCACCATGTATGAACAAGGAAGTTTGGTGTCAAGAAGTTGAATTGTTTGGGAAGTGTTTAATGTGATGGAGAATGTAATGGTGGTTGTTGATGAGAGTGAAATAAATTGTTTACAATAATTGGGAATATAATAAATTACGACCTCCATCACTGAAGAACCATTATCTTGCAACAGTAATGATAGTTTTGCTCAGTGGAGTGAATTAGAAAAAAAAATTTCTTATTCATATTTGGACCGCAAAGAGAATTTCCTTCTCCAACTCTATTTATATTTAGCTATCACTTCAACTGCACCATTTAGAGTTTTGTTTTCATACTTTTGTGTCTGTGATGCAACTACAGTGTAAATTGTGCAAATGGATCTTTTATATGTAATATTTAAGGTTTAGAAGTGCCTTCGCACAGAAAGAAATCCATATAATTATGTTAAGAAATGCAGGGCACAACAACTCAAAATTCCCAAGGGTGGGGGAAAGGGGCAAACAATAATTGCTGTTCAAATTTTTTTTAAGGAGGTACAGTGGTCACAGTTTTGGATAATAGAGTTTTGCTTTTATAAAGACTTTAAAATTTTACGTTATAAAAACATAATACTGTAATTGAAAGAAAGAGGCTGCTAGGCTATCAGTACAGTATATACAAATGACAGAAGCAGAAGTACTTATATTTTAGTACTTGACAGATACAGCTGCTTAGAGCAGCAAAATGTCGTGATACGCGCTTTCGTGATTATGTACCGTCCTATATTTTTGTGTGTATCTGTCGACTATATTTTTGTGTGTATCTGTCGAGTACCAAAACGTAAGCACTTGTGCTTCTGTCTTTTGTATATACTAATTATTAAAATAAAGAATGTGTAAAATTATTGTATGTAGATAAAAATAATATTTTTGGTCTGCTCCTGCTTCAAGGATTCAGAAGAGGGGCAATTTACCCTCCACCCCCCTCCCTGTTTTGCATCTCTGTAGAAATGAACAGTCTTGACTTTTGCAGCGGTGGCAACTTTTATGTAATAAACTTACCATCTCTACTACTTCAACTTCTGCTTGTATTCTCAGATGGTATAGGAACATTTTTAAATCCTTCTTCATCTGGATAGAGTTGTCCTCAAGCTGAGCTACAGTGAAAATACGCATCTTGCAGTTCTTCCAAGTCCGGTGTTGTTTCAACAAGAATGGCAATAACATTAGTAGGCCACCATCGTGAACAATCCACCACATGTCAATGTTTCCAACCACCTAAAACATATCAAAAATGTCATACGAAGTGCTGATGGTTGCGAATAACATTGCAATGCATAAATAATACAATATTCTTGTTGGAACATTAATCATGACATAAATATGTAGATGTATCTGGTTTTAATGAAGCAAAGAAAATATCAGGCATGCTAAAAATTGATGTGTGTGGAAGAAAAATAAATGTTGAATGCTAAATGCTGTAAAACATAGCTATAATTTATATCAGAAATACCTACAGTACTTTACAGTACTTGAAAAACACTGCTTCCCACAGTGAGTAGTTCTACGTCATTCATTGCGAATAATGCACGTAAAGTCTAGGGTAAGAAAAAAAAAGAAGTGAGAAAGAAAAAGGAAAATTGGGAGGGGAATTTACACGGAAACCAATGTTAATGTCATTACACCAGTAAGAGAGCTTTTGCTTTATTATAACATTCTAATTTAACCCTGTTTGAAGTTTAGGGGAATTCTTTTCTGAAATAGCTCATCTTATTTTTATTGACAATGTGAGTAAATAAATTAGTTTGTGAAAATGAATGTTACATAGGAACAGTTTTCATTCACTGATAGACTGAATAACTTATCTATGCACAGTCCAAAATGTTCATCCTAGTAACATTTAGTTCTCAGGATGGGTTTTTCTCAGAAAGCAATTTAAAGAATTTTCAAAGCATTCCATTGAGTGATGGAAAGGTTTCAATATGTTTTCAATATTCTCAACATCTTATAAAAGACAGTAATACACTGCTATTATTTTTGCTTCAAAATGATACGGAATAATAAAATTGCATAGAAAGTAATTTCAGGACAACTGTAATTTTTTCTTCAGAAGGTTAAAAGTATTTGTCACCTCTGCATTGGGTTTCTGGATTGTTAAGGCTTGTCCTGTGTATTTATCTGCATGAGACTGAGAGGTAAGGAGTGTAAATGGAGCAAACCAGGTATAGTGATTCTCACTCTATCCGAGTAATGGTCTGTTGAGCCAGGTTGGACCACTATGTAAGTTCAAGAGACAAGATTCACACAACAGGTGCTAGATATAGTCGTTCACCTAGAATAAGGTTTCTAAGAGTTGGCGTTTCCATGCCGAAATATTGCCAGGCGGATGCCACTCATCGAACAACATCTGGACTTGGCCAGCCTTGGGTTAAGGTGAGCGAAACAAGTCCGGACATTTCCCGCAGTATCTTAGTGAGGTTTATCGTATCCTAGGGTGTAGGCTCATCAAGGTCTTTATTTTGATAATTTACGCACAGATCTGGAAGGATTGATGCGTCTCCTGGAAGAGGGTTCGCCGGTAGAATGAGCCTACATAGATCAGTTTTTACTTGGTTACACATTACGTACTGTATTTCTGTATGGCGGCTATGCGCTTGCATTCTTGCATTAAAGATATTGTCACTTGGAGACAAATGGATTTTGAAAATATCGTCAGTATTAGACATGTGTATAAATAATTAACAAAGAATTTGGAAATGAAATGATTGACTGTATTGAGCATTTGTACACATATGCTACACAGGTTATATACACTTGCAGGCACAAGCCACTTGAATGCTAAAGCTGAATATTACAATTATTTATCTTCACAGTGCTTTTAATAACTGGAACCCATTAACATGTGGTGCGAAATAGAAGCAGTCGTAGTAATGGCCATATCCTGTACTAGAATATGCTTTGCACATAGGCGTAAAATGTGGACTTTTTACGAAGCATGATTTAGATATGGCACACACGAGTTACCGACAGCAGCAGCACCCACTTGGTTCATCTGATACTCTGGTAAGGTGGTGGTGTGAGATAATTTGGTAGGGGTAAGGAATCACCGGGCAGTGATCAACTGAATAAGTATCCCTGGCTGCACCTTGCGGTCATCGACAACCTTGGACGGAATTTAGTGTGTGGGGCTGGTTGCATCTTGTAGATATCAACAACCATCGTGTAAGAAGTTAAGGTTCAAGGTTTTGAGGTACACTGACTGAGCCGTGCGGACATCAACAATCAGCAGGGTTAGAGGAGTGAGCTATGGCTTGTGGACATCAATAGCTCAGGAGGGTGAGTGCAGGAATATCGGGAAGGTAGGCAGATTCCCTGACAACTGAAGAGCAAGGGCTGAATGTCCTCCTTATATGCCCAACGTTAGGGGTCGCAGCTGGGTAAGTGGTTTCCCAAGGAGGTGGAGATAACTATATCTAGGATAGGTGCTGTATGCTGGGAGTAGGGAGGTTAAATACTCTGCGAGAAAAAATTCCACGTGGGAATGCAAAAATTAAAAATTTACAACGAAACTTACAGTATTATCAAATTGATGCACGTGAGGCCTGAAATTGAATTTAAGAAATTATTGACAATAATATTTACTTACAAAGTAGCAAAAGTATTTACACTCAATATAAATTCTATCTAAAATTTATTTTTCCAGTGAACATATATATTATGAAAGTCCATGCACGGATACACTATGCTTGGATGTGAAGCTGGAATTTGTTTACATTACATAAAAAATGGAAATGGTCAAGAAGTAACAATAATAATATTATTACAAAGTAAATTTCAATGTGTACATTAATGAGATTGCAGCATCAAGCATTGGTGCTAATAGTACCTTGTTACTGCTATTTTAAAAAGGTTTTTTAATCCAATTTTAAAATTCATACCTCACATTATTACAAACCCTTCTTATATTGCCTTGTAGTTTTCTTAAAAATAAAAGAACGACAATGTGTTACTTCTGGGTTAGGAACTAAGTTTTCAGTCATTTAAATACAGCATGTACAGTACACATCATTTTTATAAAACAGTGTGATCTTTAAAGAAACAATACATTCAATTAAACACACCGACACGATTTCTGACGTAACTCGACAGAGTCTCGTTCAACCTGATTTACTGCACTGCACATGTTTAGAGAAAGGTGTGCATCACATGGTGTCATATATTTTCCATGCCTCATTCATAAGTGCCACTTACAACATAAAGAAATGTTCTACTATTTAGTAGTGTACGTATACGGACCTTCTCGGTACTGTCAGGGAAGAAGTTGATGCCCTTGGGCACGAGCAGGGCCATGCGCGCAGATGCTACAGAGCGCACCGTCTCTAGGAACACCTGCCACGTCCTCTCGTTCTCAGACTGCCTCCAGCCATACGGCCAGCCCAGGATCACAGTGTTTGGCTTCATGCCGCCGAGGCCTGTTGTCTGGATCCTGCATCCACTCAGTTCTCTTACTAGTCATATTACAACTCCACTACATCACATACAGTAGAATCCCGATTTAACGAACTCGGGAATAACGAAAACAGCGATTTAACGAAAGGATTTTCAGGAACCTTCGAAAAATAACAAAAAATGTATTAAATAACTAAGTGACTTTGATGAAACAGAATATTAATTGTAATTTAAGCCCTTTAAAAATACTAGCACCGACTGCAGTATATACTTATTGCTCAGTAGAAAAGCTTAAACCATCCGCCGAGAAACAAAAAAAAATTTGTTAAAATTTGTTGAAAACTTTGGCTGCGGGAGTGATTTTGAGAAATGCACGCACTGGTGTGGCCGAGCAAGCGCCGCTGTATTGCATAATAAGTGCGCACTTAGATCCTCACCCTGGCTGCTGGCGAAGGAACGAGCATCTAGGTACCCTGTCTCCACAGCGCGGTGGTGGAAAGCACAAGTACCAATTCACAGATAGTGCTTCGCGTCTCCATTAGAATGCGCTGCACGGCATTGTTCTCTCTTGATTAATTTTATTACCGATAGAATGCAGTGGTGTGCAGCGTGATTATTTACACTCGCGTCCAATGAAAAAACAAGTGAGTTTATAAAAAAATAGGTAATGTTATTTATGCAGACTTTTTACAACAAATTTACTACCGTAAACGTAAATAATTTGTTTCTCTGATGCTGAAAAAACACTTGAGTGCTCGTGTTTTTAGCGAGCAAACCGAGTTTGTTTCACGAGCGCGGCTGCATACAAGCTACAATGGCCGCCGCCGTGTCTATTTAATTATTATTTTACCGTTGTTTCGCAAACTTTTAATCCAGTTTTCATTCCAATTTTATATTTTTACAATTTTTCATGGGAATTTCCTTAATTTTGTTGGTGGAGCGGGCGGGAGGGAGACAAAAAGATTGAAGGCTCGGCAGTGTTAGACCTCACTTCTCATGTGTTGATGGAGCGCAAGGGCGGCCTAACTCACCATGCTCACGCTTGCCGAGCATTACACTGAAAGGTTTTAAAATTTTTTCGACGATTTTTTTTCTTTTCACGGTTGACGGTAAATGCATTTTGTTATTGTTTTGAGCCAATATACTTTTTTAAAATTACCTTAAATTCCGAGGAAACATGCCAGAGGATTTAACCTTTTTTTGGGGGGAGAGGGGAAAGTCGGATTTAACGAAACATCGATTTAGAGTAACATTTTCGGGTCCCATGGCATTTCGTTAAATCGGGGTTCTAATGCATTAAAATTTGGTTTTGTATTTTCGTATTACTCATTTGGAACACTGTTAAGATTAGCGAGTTTTGGATTAGAATGACTCTACTGTAGTGATTTCAAAACATACATATAGTATAGTGTTTTTAATAAGGTAATGCTCGTATACCTAGATAATAAGATTTACTGATGGATAAAAACAAAATATAACTAGCTATGTTGCCTAGTTGAAATTGTGTAGTGTCAGGTAAACAGAATGCAAAATTTCTAGAGGGTAGTTTTTGTAACTGGCAGTCTGTCACATATTAGTTCAGGTGAGCCATCTTCTATTGTTACCGATTAGGTGGGAAGTACTGTACTTACAGGTGGCTGAGACCGTCTGCGATGTGTCTAGCAACCAGGACATCCACGAAGCCTTTGACCTTCTCTTCGTCCATTGTGCGCCGCAAGTTCTGCTTAGCCGCCAGCGCTTCCCCGCTGCTGCGCGTGTAGTCACCAGGGATCACAGATACACACACAGTCAGACCTTTCCCTGTAACACAGACAATGCATTCTCAGTAGGAACTCTGCAGTCTCCAGAGAAGGTGTCCTGCATTCCTCACTGCTACATTTCTGCAAAAAGCTTGTAATTTTTTCACATGTTGAAAAATTAGCTTCGGAAGGGAAGAGGGATTGTTTGGTAGGCCTTGTTATATTATGAAAGTCTGAACTACTGGTACCTTACTTTTTCACCTTAACTATGTATAATACTAATACAGTGTAATTCATACCTTATTTGAGTGTAAAATTTACTTATTTTTCTTTATATGTACTTTACGGTGGGGTCATGGTGGTGGTCCGAGATGATTCTAATGTGCCACGGATGCCCGTTTGCCCCTCAGCCGCTACATGACTTGTTCCCTCCGACCCCTCCCCTCCTACAGCACATTAACCAGGCTTCATAAGAGGCATTGGCACCACAGCATAATTCTATGGCTGCGAGTGTTTACCACATCCTTCAAATTAACAATTTCACTCTCAAAATTCCAAAGCAGGGCCCACTAAGGTGTTTAGTGTGCATGATATGTAATTAAGTGTGATTGCCGAAGACCATGTGCAAATGAATGTGACATCAGAGCACTATGCGCCACAACGGATTTTACCGCCAAAGTCAGTGCAGGTGAACTCACAAACTAACATGTGTCAGAAAGTTTGTATTGTTTTTACAATTTGTGTTACCAGTGCATTATTATTATAATGTGTCCGAAACTTATTACCACCTGAATAAATGGTAGAGCTATTTCAAGAGTTGATTAGACTGGTATGACACCAAAAGTGCATTAAAACTAATAAAGTATAACCCTCTTATAATGTTCCCAGTTATCAAATTTTCCTGAATATAATGCTACCTTTGTTTGGTCCATAAAAGTGTTTTACAATAGAGGAAATGTTATGTTTTCCCATTCATAAAGTAAAAATTTTTTTGGTTCCTTCAGGAAAATAATAGCAGGGTTCTACCGTAATTACATAAATTAGTGTCTGTGTATTTTCATGTTAATTATGCTTCATATCACTTTCCATAAGCTCATGTCACTTTTAGTACGTTTGTAACGTAAATTTTGTGCATTATGTATTTTTTTTTTAAAAAGGGCTGAACAAAAATGCACCCATAAAAGATGTTAGCAGTTTAACTGAAATGATCACTATTTTTATGTGTTTGCAGAGTTTTCCCTAAAGTTTTTTATGTTTTTAGTGTGTATGAGTATTACACCACAATTTTAGCAGGAAGTTTGGTGTTTCCATGCTTTCCGCCAGAGTACGCTAGTCAGTGTTCGCTCGGCCAGTGAGCCATCCAGACATGCGTGTGGAGTTCACATTCATGGGCATTCATGTTCTAGGCCTATCCACTAATTTGACAATAAGTTTTAATGATACAGAAACATTTTTCTACCATGCCCCAGAGATTGACGCATGTTTGGTGTGTGCTTGGGAACCCCTACTTAAATTGCACTTAAAACTCCATTGCTGGCCTCATGCCATATTTTTGCTGCTTACGCTGTGCCATACAGACAAATACAGGAGAGTGCAATAGTGGTGACCCTGCTTGAGTGTATAACCGGAACAAATGTTTATGTTGTTTTGTTAACAAGAGTGAGTTTTATTCTCAGATAGTAGAGGGAGTAATTTCCCCTCAACATATCTATACCATTGGGCACAATTATCCTGAAGTGTCAAATGGGCATGCAGAGAGCTAATACCATGATTGTGTTCATAGGGCTTCTGTATCACAGGACTGGCACAATTACTTCATCATCATCTATGTGCACCAGCTAGGGGGGCCAGGAGCGGCCACAAGGCAGTCGATCCACGCGGTTGCAGAGAACAACTGGGCACAGTAATTCCTATATCTAGGTAACGCCTACAATGTTCCTGTCCTGACCACTATCACAGCATGTTAATTCCTGGCAGGGTCACTTCTGATTTCGACCAGTAAGAAATTGGGTAGGCTTCGCCATTGGCTGGCAAGTTTTCTCAAGATACTCCAGTTTCATACTCCCCAGTATTATTTCCTCATATTATACTCACAAGTGCTGGAGTTCATGCTTTTAGATGCTTACTAAAGCTCTCCACTCCACATTTATAAATACAGTATCGTGGTTTATTTGATTTGAATCAAACAATGCTAGCTAACCTTTTGTTATATTTTACTTTAATGATGTAAATTAAGAAATGCTTTATTTTTTATCTTAATACATTTTTTTTATCACCACCGTTACTGTACTTAAAAGTCACTAAAAATTAAGAACTGCTATTTTTATAAGGCAACAAAAATCTTCATTCAAAAGCTTGTGGTCAAAATGATGTTATTTTTTGAGACCTTTAAAATTTTTTAATTGATTCATTCATTGCAAGCAACATAAATGTTACCAAGTCTTAGACCACAAAAGTGTTTCTTGTCTTATAGTGACTGCATACATCCTACAAGTAAATCAGATTATTTACATAACCTCTCCATACCTTTAGTTTAGTAATGGCTAAGGCATTTTGAGTTAGCTGCAATTAATAGTTAATGTGATAAATTACTCCAAAAAATATTTTGACTAATTTTTCTCACATAGCTTTAAAATTTTTCTATTTTGGTGTGCTAATTTACTGAATTATACACGTGCATGAACTGTTTAACTTATTTGAGAATTTACATTGTTACCTGCTAACCTGATATTACATTTAAAACAGTTATATTTCGAAAAGTGAGTATTTAATATTTGCAGAATTATAGCTGTGTAGACATCTGTTTTAATTAAATTATTTGTATAACATACATTTTAAAGTCCAAGTTAATTATTTTACTGTTAATCTGATATACTGGTTTTACTGGGACAATATCGGTTTGACATGTTATGTCCTATTTCCAAGGAAAATTTTTTGGGACATTAAATAATCCCAGTTTTTAAAAATCAACAATTGGTTACAGAAACATGGGTTTAATTTGTGTCAAAATTATGCTTACAAAGTTTTGATTGTTAAGAATAAACACTAATTGATGAATTTATGTTGTGCAAATTTAGTTGCTATACAAGTTCAGAGTGTACATTCAACCTTAGAAACATGTATTATACTAATGAAAAGAATCAGCCTTTGCTTGGTTAAAACTGTTAAAGTTTGAAAACAAATTTTAATCTTTGTTGCATAGACTTCTACACTTTTTACCTACAAACAGACACTATTCGTTATCGGAAATATGTTGTTCTGAGAAGTAACCGTTAAAGTTGATTAAAGCAAGATGTATTATAATGTAAAAATGCAATTAAATATAATTTAATGAAGGCTCCAAACCACTAGGCAAACAATTTGAAGTATAAAGTGGTTAACTACTCACTGACTGGTACATCCAAACAAGAACATATGAAACAATTACATAGACATATTTCTTGTACGAGTGCAAGGCTGCAAGATTTTGATAGCGTAGGACAGCAAATTGTGATACTGCACTTGCGCAAGATGCGTCTTGGTACATATTTTCTATTTTTTTGTTTGGTTGGTACAGAACCAATGTTTTAACTATTTTTACTAGAAATATAATTATTATTTGAACATGTAACCATATTATTGGTTTAATAAACTATCAGTATTAACCTATTGACATAATAATTTCTGAGGAAAAATAGATCTATAGCAGTGTGACTATTTTGCACAGCAATTATTTATAGGTAATGAGGGTCTAGTTTTGTAATAATTCTTGTCACCCAGCTGTTAAGTAAGAAGGCATCTAAGAGTGTCGAGTCTTTTAAAGTAGTACAAAGTGTCAATAAATTTGAAGGCTAATTTGTATTATCAAACACTTATAGTTCACCTAACTAGGCACAACATCCATATTGTAGTTAGTGGTAATAGTACTTGCCAGCCTTCAGTTGCGATGCAAAAGCAAAGAGTTTGCGGTACTTGGGCAGGAAGTCTGGTGTGAGCTTGGCGAGGATTAGAATCTGTGGCCGCCAGTTCTTGGTGTGAGGTGGGCCTTCCTCTAGCCGCAAGAGGCTGAATCTGGCTGCAGACAGCGCCAAGCCTCGTATGCCATCTCCCCACTCCTTCTCTGCTCTGTTCAAAGACATTTACACACACTTAGTTTGCGTTATAGACAAAACCAATTATTGTTTAAACGTTATAACTATTGTTTTAATACTGTACCGAGTTGTGCAAGATAATTAACGTTATGATACTTACCTACATGTGTGTTACTGAAACAGTGGGCAAAGGGTGTGTGAGTAAATTGATCAATGGCATATTTTTTTTAATTTTTAAAATATGTATGATTCGTTTGAAGGTGTTAATCATAAAGGTTCAGTTAAGAAGAGTCTTATAAGCTAGTTTAAAATGTTTGTATTTTGAAGTTGATTTTCTTCGTAAATGAGAATTATTACGCTACATAGTCAATGCTACCATAACTTTTTTAGAAACTTCTTTTAACTTAACATTATTTAGGCTTAATGAATTTGTTTTGCAATAATATAGGACCTGTCCAATGGTGATGCACACTATAATTTTAGGGGCAAGGTACTGTGTGCAGGTGTTTATGTATTATATGTTTTAAGTTTTATAAAATCTGTGAAGCATTTTTTTTTGTGAGTGGTAGATACAGTTTGAAGGCACATTTTAGTCGAGTTTTGTAGTATTATGACGGCTTTAAGTTCAGTTTAACTTAAAATGCAGTTTCATAAACTAATTCAAGACTGTGAGGAGTTATGGGATTTGTGTAGGGACTCTGCATATTATAGAAAATTTTGTTACACTCACGTAGCATTCATGGAAACAGCTGCATTAATTTTACAGAGAGAAACTCAGTTAGCTTTTAAACTGTCCTGTGTGTCACTGAAATTGATTTTGTTGTATGGTAAAAGTTTAGATAAAGACAAAAGCAGCATCTAGAACTGAGATAAGAACAGTTTGTGAGACAAAATATATTGTTCCTGCACTCAAAGTAAACAACCACAATACTAGCTGCTTGTGAATAGTCCAGCCTCGGCTGGTTTTGCTTCATTTCAGCAAGAAAGCATTCCAATTTCAGCTTCCAAGTCAGCTTCACGCAGTTTTTCTCCTCTTTGCTATCTTTGTACCCTGCTTCCCTCGAACCTTGCATAAACCATTGCAACAATCTTCCCATTAAAAGAATAACTAGAAGACCTTGCAAACACTTCTGTTTGCTTGTAAATGAGTTCATTTCTTGTAATTCACAATTTGCACTCAGTCGCTCAAGAAAAAATAGTAAAAATTTACGCGTACATCCACATGACAAAATTACCCTGGAATAATATCAGTTTGAACTAAATGTTTACTTTAAAATGAATATTGTCAGGAAATTGTCTGGGAAAGCCCTGCTTTCCTTGTTTAACGTGACAAGATGCCACTATAAAGAACTCGCTAGTCTTTTATTTTTTGTGAAGTGGACTAAAGCGGAAAAAAAAAATGTGTGTATTACAAATTTTATGACCCAAATAAGTATCAGAAAGAGAACTGCATAATTACTTGCATGTATACCGCAATCTAGCTAGCTGTAGTTCAATTGCACCTGTACTTACAAGCATCAAAAGAATGTTTATTAAACTAGAATGGGTAAGAATCATAATAGATTTTGTGGGTTCATGTTGTTAGTTGCATGGATAATGTAAAAACTAGTTTTCTACTATAAACTGATAGCTTAATAGAAAAACTATACCTTCAGATGTGTATTAATTTACACGGCTGTGTAATTACATATGTGTATTTTTAGTTTTGTGTATTTATGTGTATATTCTTACATTGACATACGCACACGTGCATTGTACGTACTTGAATGGTTGCATGTGCACACACTTGTGTACGCACATCTGCAGCTATAAAATCCAACAATTCGTATAATTAACATTTAATCAAATTTTCTTAGAAGTTTTATGAAAAAGTTATAAATACTATCCGTTATAAGTTGACTAAAAGTACTGTTTTTGAAAATAAGTGTCACTAAAGTAATTTAAAAAAGTAACCAGGTGTAGCGTACTGTATACACTTACCCTCTATACTCAATATATTTGTAAATCAGTCCAGCCAGACCCATAGCTAGGAGGGCATAGTACCAGCTTGTCATGAACATTACCGAGATGCACAGTGCCAAACCAAGGAAAGAGAGTGACCTGTAAATTTAAACACATTATACATCTTACTCTACACAAACACACAATGAATAGAAATATGTGATGAGGAATAACTACACAGTTAAATATAGATATTAAATTATAAATTATTCTATAAATATCACTGGTTTAAGAAATAAATAAATAAACAGGTAATAAGGTCGTGCCAACAGGAGGTGGTGGGGGGGACATGGGGCAGCAGCCACCTTAAGTAACCTAGGGGGTTAGTGGGCAGCGGTTCCCGTAAGTAAACTTGTGAGGGACTAGGGGGCAGTAGCCCCCTTAAGTAAACCTGGGGGATAACATACACTTAGATGTACAGTCTGTAAGTAACCACCGTTATGATACTGTTGGGCATTAAAAGACCTCTTCCTTGTCTGGAAAGTAAGATGATAATAAAGGAATGAAACTTGTAAAGAAAAAAAAATAATTGTGCACACATTTTACAGCTTTACGGATTCAATTCATGTGTTTACTTGGTTATTGTCTATGTAACAGGAGTCACAAGTTCAGTGGTGATTAACAGTCAGTGTTTTCTACTTAATTATTCTGTGCCTGTGTAGTACGCCTTTTGAGAACCTGACCCTTAGAGCAGATTATTAAGGGGTTATTTGACCCCTATAACCCACTGGTTCCACCACCCATGATCACGTATGTCAGTACTGTACTACATTGCATCTACCTGATGTGTAACCTTATAATACTGTAACTTGCAAACATGTTACTTTACGAATTCTATAAATATTATATAAATACTATAATTTTTATCACAATGCTTTTAGTTGCTCTGCTCCATCTTCCAAAGTTTGTTTTATATATTTTTGTCAGGCATTTAGCAACAGTATGCAAATGCTGAGGAACTGTCGGGACTTAACAGTATGTAGGTTTGTCTTTTTCTGTGACAGTTTAGGTTCAGTTCTTGGTAAGTATTTTAAACATGCATGAAGTATACCACTCATTGCTGATGGTTAATGATGAATTTTCCCAAGGTCCTTTAGTTCCAGCCCTTGTCCTGGCTAGAATCCACTGACATTACAGATTATGTTCTCATTTTGTTTCATGTCTTCAGGGTAAACACTTGTCTACATATTCCAACAAAAGAATGATATCAGTCTGATGGCTCCCACACAACAAATTATTTTAGTTAGCAGAAAGTAGATGCATGCAGTTTGCAACTGAATATTGAAGGATGGTACCAGTGGTAGTATTTGAAGCGTGGCCGCCAGTTGGGGGTTCGCAACAGAGTCTGCACTGCGCAGGCCAGGTTCACGAAGCCGTAGCACATGAGGAAGAACATGGAGAGCAGCGGCGCCAGGTAGTCGACATTGCCCAGCAAGATACCACACTGGCAGATCAGAATGGTGAGTATGAGGGCGCGCGTTGGCTCTCCACGTCGCGATGACACTGCGAATGGTGCCAGGAATGGCACGATGCCATCCTTGGCGATGGCCTGTAGCAGGCGTGGGGCACCTGTCAGGCTCTGCAGTCCTGCGCCAATCGTTGACAGGAACGAGCCAATCAGGATCACCCACTCGTTGGGCCATGCAATGTTCGCCACCACCAACCTTCCACCTATGCTTTGTCCAAACCTGAGAAACAACAGACATCTCAAATTACCTATAGTGAATCAGTTTTAAAGCATCTATTATTAGATTCTTTGTGCCATTAATTTTTTTTTGTCATAGAATTTTTATTGTTCTAGTCAACTCACAATCATATACATGTGGATTATCCACTTCACAGCTTATCCCCAGCACCCTAAAAAGTGATTAAGAAATATACACCACAGTAAAACCATAACTTTATAAGTCTAGAATGTACAACGTATTTCCAAATACCACACTGATTTAAAGGAATTGCAACCTCGCTTAAACAAGCCCCAATGTTAAGAGGGCAGATATTTTACGAAGTAAATGCTATTTTTGTAATGTTTATTAACACTGTTGATAATCCACAATTTTTTATTATCTATGGCAATAACAACTTTGCTGATTTCTACCGCATTTTTGTTCTGTTTTGTTGTTTTAATTTTTGTTCATTTATCTTACTTTTGTTTGCCCCTTATGAATATTATTATAGGCTATCACAGCCCTTCGTTAACCTCATCACCTGCTTTTAACTTGGCATCAATTAGTTATGTTATTATTAAGGATTTCAGCCAGGAAATTTTGAAAGGACAGGAGTTTGCTTAAACAGACAGTGGTTATCGCCAATAAACAAAAATATAATTTAAGCCATCCTCAAGAAGTTTTATTGTCTGGTGTCAACAGCAAAGTAGGCATTGTGCATTATCACTGAAGAGACAAAGTAAAGTAGGAAGAACATTGCCCACAAAATCTTCTTAGAAATACTTTCAATGTGCGTTGGAATTAAATGTGGCACCTCACTGGCATATTTCAATATTTGAATCATCAGTTCGACACTCACTTGTCTCGCAGCAAAAGGTTGTCGACAGTGCCTGCGAACAGCATAACAGCCGACAAGTAGACCATGGAAGTGGTGATGATGGCACATATTGTTCCTATTGGTATGGACTTTTGTGCATCTGCCAAGTCTCCAGACCTGTTGCAGCCGGCCATGATACCTGCAGAACACACACCTTCATCTCAACACCTTGCAGTCTTTCTGCACAAAATACAAGATAGTTTTTTTAAACGAAAATTACCAACCTTTAAAATTGTACATTCATAAGTGATGAGCATGCCGTGTTTGATACACTCAGGAAACTATGTAATACTAACTCGGAGTAAAAGAGCTGAATAACTACCTATCATCTGAATATTCTATTCTAGGTAAAATCAAAATCTTGTGTTTACAGCCTATGAATAGCGACCAAATTGCTACTTGTCATTTATTCAGTAGTTCTTGGTACATTTTCTTTGGAAACTTTACATCAATATTATTGGTGTATTTCGAAAAATTATGTTACGTAATACATTTTAATATTATTGCTATTGTTTGTTGGCCATAAATACTAGTTTTGATTAATTGAATGCTGTTTTTATTTTTCCTCTTACAGACTAAGACTAACAAAGGATAAAGATAACTAAAATATGAACAAGAGAATAGTATAAATGAGTTTAAAGTATTGAGAAAGGAAAGCATAATGTATTTGTTCTTAGTTATTTGTCTCTTACAGAATTATAAAATTTGATATTGTACTGGATACTTAAAATTTTATCACAAATATGTGTGTAATATGTTGGTTGCTCTTACTGAAATAGAGATTTTTTTATTTGAAATATTTTAAAGCTTTTGTTTACCAATATTTAGCTTTTATGTTAATTTAAATTAATGCCAACTGTTTGTCTAATGATGTTTATTTCAAATTATCTATATATTCATTGTCAAATCCAGTGAATTAAAGAGCAAAAAAATACTACAAATACAATAAATGTTTGTGGTTGCAATAGACAGAAGGTGTTCATTTCCGAGCCAGTTTTATTACAATACACAGGTACAAATTTAAAACGAAAAACTTTTTAAGCTACTGCTTAGCTCCGGAGTTACAGTCACTACGCATACCTTAGCATTTTATTATATTCAATAAATCTTTATTAACATCCATTTAACATTAATTCTAACCTCAACATGCCTCTGCTTTACAAAACTACGTGCCATCATTTTATGCTTAGTTCTCAGAATAAGAAGTTTTCCGCAGGTCCAAGGAGCTTATTCAGTGAATAGTTTGCCAAATAGGCAATTGTTATAATACATATTTCCACGCTGTTCTGCTGATAAGTTTTATTCAGAATTTTATTCTCTGAGTTGGCAATGCAGGCCATAAGTGTTTCCTGTTTTCTGACAAATTAGAATGGCCATAGCAGTCTTTCTAGTTGGATGTCTTGAAAAAATAATTTTATTTTATTTAAGAGCTCTTGACTTAAAAACAGCCACATACTATGATGGACTGTATTTTACATTAGAATGGCTCATTAAATAAATTGATTATGGCACATGAAAATATCTTTTAATTTAATAATTTAAATACACTAAAGAATATAATTATTTAGGCTGATGGTTTTTATTACAAACAAGGTCTCGTTAGTGGTCAGACCATTTTCCTCCCATCACGGTGACCTGGGTTCAATTCTCAAGGTTGATATTGATTTTTGCACTTTAGGAAACATGGATGTTGCTGTTGGCCATCAGGTATTCTCAGGACATTCACTTTTTCCCCGCCCTTTCATTTAATAGCTACTCCGTACTTTCTACATATTACTCTCAACAGTATGTCAACCTATAGCTTTTGAGCACTTACTAAATTTCCTCACTTGCCTTCATTCATATTCATTACAAGTTGAAGTAATTTTTAGGATTTTGTCAAAGAGAATTATATTTTCAATAGAAGTATTTTGAAAAAAGTGCATTTCTAATGAGGACGGGCATGCAAATTATGTTTCCATGATAGCAAAATTTTTTAAAACAAATTGTTGTGTTTAAAAATAAATAATTCCCAAGTTTGAATAATATTAAAATGTTGTATAAAAGTGTAAAATCTTTGTCGTAGTACATGGAAAATTAGCAACTCAGGTAGACGTATTACTGAAGGAACAAAGAATGGTGCAGTTTGCATGCATTTCTGTTTTTATGTTATGTCCAATGAACAAGTGCACTTTTCTGACTGTTATGTTTGCATAGTTATCTATGGTCCGCTGTACATGATTATTTGGTTTCTAGGGTTTCAACTATTAAAACACCTGGCCATCTGTGAACGTTACAAATATAGTGGAATTGCACTATAACAACTAATTCCACTGGCAACAAAACTCTTTATAGCAAATTGTTGTTATGTCCAAATAATGTAACATGTATCACGGAGGGATGGTGCACTATAAAGTTGTTGTTATAGTACAGATGATATTCTAAACCATAGCCTTTGTAACGAGCTTTCATTGTAATCGCAATCCACAGAATATTGGGCTAATTGATGTGGCCTGTGCCTTCTCCTTGGCCATTTGGGGTACTTTATGTTCATTCACTCAGTCAGTATGCAAAATTCATCATTTCACAAAAAATAATCTTATGTGATTTAGTTTTTGAAATAACATTTACTAGCTGCCAAAAAAAGGTGCACTCATTTGTGGGATAGTCGACAGTAGAAGATTGTATCTTGAAGCCACATTTTCTTGTCTATGTTCTAGCTAGTATGACGTGAGTTAAAAGTAGTTTGCTCATGAAGAGTGCTTTGACTTGTTTTGACTCACAGTAAGCTGAACATTTGAACTTCACACCTTAATGTATTTTAACAAATTTAAATGTACTCCATTTTCATGTAAAACACTTTACTGCTTTGGACATTTAGTTTTACTGTTTGTATTAAGAGTTGCTGTTACTTATTAAGGCCACGCTCTCTTGTTTCTACTTTTATATAGTTTGTCTCATATAAGAATTCCACTTTTTGACATTTGTGTTTGCATTTATTATTTTAGTTGTTTCCATGAAATAAGCAGTGTTTTCCTCTGCCGCAAGTAACTTTTGTACAAACACACTTATCTGGGTCTCAAACTGTGCAATTTATCGAAATTAAAAGTTATTTCCTGCAGAAATTTGTACACACGATAGCCTTTAAAACTGTCAAAAAATGGAATTCTTTCGTGAGACAGACTATAGCAATATATTTATGCCTTAACAAGAGCAGATATCAAATATCAGTTTGGCAGTTTTTTTATGAATCGTCTTCTCAGTGTTGGCTGATTTTTTTCAAGGTTTTAATTAACGGAATACTGGTTAATTGATTTTTTTGTCGAAACAGTATAATCTCTTATTTTGTAAAAATTAGTTATCACTGCAAAAACCATTTCAAACAAAACTGCGTAACAAATTTTTGATATCTGCACTCGTTTAAGCTTAAAAAATAAGTATCGCAAACACAGTAGAAACAAGACAGCATGTTTTAATGATGAAACACATTCTTTGAAACTGACACCAATTTTTCAGATGAACAACCTAAAATTCTTTGCAAAATAAACTCATACCCTGCATTGCACTTGCAAGTAATGAGTAACACGTGATAAATTAATGAGTGCAATGTAAGTTTTCTGTCATATAGTTTTTAAGGAAAAATAGTTACATGTTATAATCAAATCAAAACAAACTTTACTGCTCATGTTTTTAGTTTTATGTTATGTGAACACCTTAGTTTGATCAGTTTGTAATGTTGATTGTGCAAGAAGTCACTAACCTGTTACAGAAGGAAAGAAAATGCCAATGAGAATTGTGAACGATGTTGTCAAATCGATGAGAATCTGGTTGTAAGTGGGTCGGTCCAGAGGCTCAATGTCTTCCGGGTCTTTTGACTTGGCGATGAATTGGCCAATTTCAAGGAAACTATCATATATGTTATCTGCAAGCAACAAAAGGAAATTTTTCTTTAATGCATTTTCTTAATTTTAGTTATATATCACTTAGTATAATGTTTATTACGTGTTACAATAAATGGTATGACATTATAATAGTAATTACTCAAAACAGTCACATTATATGCTGTTTCCTTACATGAACACACTCATATGGCCTTCAGGTGACCACATAATGGTCAGATCTATTCACTTCCCACCAGAACATTTTTGGATTTGATTTACATTAAGGTTATTCCCGATTTTCTCATTTTGAAAATGTGGCAGGTGTTGTCATTGGCTGGCTGATTTTCTTGGAGTACACCCACTTTTTATATCCTTGCATTCTGCCATTGCTTCATACTCACTTCGTATCATCCTCACCGGTGTTCAAGACCTTGTAGTTAAGAGCAAGTAGTCCTCTCCACGCCACTACAATTTGATAATTAAGTTATACAATGAACACAAGCTTGCGTTCTCCGTGTGGCTACTGTCACAAACCTGTAAGAAATTAACATCCAAATCTACATGACTAACATTCAGTCATAGTTATGAAAATGACTAACGCATGAGGCCTTCATTACCTCGAATGTATGGCATCCAGTAAACAGGGACCCCATCCAAAATAATTTTGTGGAACTTGTGTAACTTTGCACATTTATACTGGTTCATTCAAAACAGACAGCTGATGTTGGATGTTGATCCTGAGACCCTGATAGTGTTACTAAATTACTTGTGTTTTGTGACAGGTGCTGTTCAACTGGCAAAGAATTCTGTAACCAATTCCAGGTACAAACACATAGATGATGTAGTAGTTACAAGTCACAGTGTATTGTTATGGTTGGTACCCATGTGTTGTGGCATCCTTGCTCAATATTGCAAGAGAAGAGTGTAGCAATTAGTGATTTCATGTAAGATCAAAGGTGACAAAAGAATAAGACAATTTTAGCCTAGTTTTGTTGTAATATGATTGAATAAAATAAGTATATATATAAGAGTTCTTCATTTCTTGAGGGAACACTTAGAATCAGAGAATATGTTGACTGATGCCTTGATGAAGTCTCTAAATAGAATCAAGTATGAGGCATGTAAAACAGATTAGACTTGTGAAGTAATTAGTGTTCACTTTATGCAGCAAATGGTTTTGTGATTCGCTGTGATTCAATCCAGTTGTTTATTTGTTCTTTGATATAATAATTTAAGGGATAGTGTTGTAAATGTATATTATTATTTCCTGACTTTGATTACATTATGTTTTGCTGTTGACTCAAACAACCTTGTTATTTAATTTCGAGTAACAATATGTGAAGTCTATGCAGGGGCGCTGGAACGTATTTGTATTGGGAAATTTTTTTCAAGGGAGGAGGGATCTTAACATAATTGTTGTGGCATCGAGGGCATAATCGGAAGCAGAGGTCCTCCCCGGGAAAATTTCAGTTTCTAGGTGCAAAATGGTGGAATTTTTTAATCCTAAATATGTAGTATACAGTGGGTAGAAATCTTAGTATTTTTAAAGGAGTAATTTTTTATTTTATGCACTGAATTTTAAAAAATCTTAAAATTGTGTATGTAGGTCTAATTTTTTCCAAATGTCTTTACTTCAATTTATTTAGTAATAATTTTGGAAGTATGCCTTTATGAAAACATTTGAATTTACAGGCTTTTTTGTTTTTTTTTGCTATAATGTACATCATTCAACTTTATATTTTGAAACTTCTGAGTTTACATATTAATATCTCTAAACACATATTAGATTAAGAAAGTAATTACTCTAAATTCATCATTAGCTTTGCTTCATTCAAGCTTGTGTAGCTACACCATTGCACTGATACAGCTACACCAGAGTAGTTTTTGCAGAAAAAATTGCTCTTGGTCTGGAGGAGGTGTAGCTGGTGTAGTGTAGTAAACGAGCATGCCAAGTTTAAATTAGTTTTATTTTGATTATGGAGATTTGGTTAATAAAGTGTGAGTGAGATAATTTTCACAATTCCTGTAAACAATAGTGGAATATCAATAGGGAACAACAATGTTAGGGGTGAATTTTTATGTGTGTGGTGGTTAACACATGGTAGTAATATGACCTCAACACTTCACATTTCGTATTTAAGTTAAGGCTTCTTTTTATTGAATATTGTAATTTGTAACAGCACACAGAAATAATTTTTGCAGTGGACACTAATTCTGTGCTTACTTGTAACTTGTAAAATATAGATTATCGATAGAATAAAAACTCTGGCCACAACTTAATGTCATCATTCAGTTAAAAAGGAAATATTCTCGCACATAAGTATGCCAGTTTTAGAAAGTATTCCTATGTGTTAATATAAGATCCAAAATTAAATAAAAAACCACCATAATTTACATACAAAATATGAAATGTTATGGTTATGTTACTACCGTGTGCTAATCACCACATACATTTCAAATTCACCCACGAGACAAACGTATATTAATTTCAGTTTTTTTAGTGCCTCTACACTTTTATTTTTACAAACTTGTTAATTGGTCAGTCCATAGACAAATCTTTATACAAAGTGGATGCATGTGGCACAAAATTCGCCAAAAGTAATTTAATTCAACTGCGTTGGAGTATCTATACAAATTTGCACAAAACGAAGCTATTAACTGCGAAAATTAAGTTATACTGCTGAGCACGAAGATGTTCGAAAAAGATATCAAACGCTAAAATAAAATACACTGTACATGTCTGAAAATACTGTAATATATACTGCCTGAAAATATAATTTATAAATTTAAATAATCCTTCGTTGCGTACGTGTGTGCAATGATAAAACTCACTGAAGTCACTGAAAACAGTTCCTCCTTTATGCAGAAGATGGTCTGAATATAAGTTACAACCTTCCCCCTTTTGTCTTTTTCCCGTGTGGTGGGTGTAAATTTCCATCATAAAAGAATCTATTGTCAGTAGAGTACGGGTAGAGACGTGTAAAGTCACTAAAATTAACAAAAAAAATTTACGAAAGATGTGTTTATTTAATTTTTAAATGCTTTTCAGTAACACAGATTTAGGGGGCTACAAACAATATACTGTACCCCACCCCCAAAGTTTGGGGGGTACAATGTACCCCTGTACCGCCCCTCCCCGTTACCATACCACTGAGTCAGTGTAAGATGTTATAAGAAAGTTGGTAGTATTGTATGTGGGCTGACGTGTAACAAGGCTCTAGAGAGGAAGTGAACTATTATACAGTACGTAACTTTTTTTTTTCCCATACTCAACAAGTTTAAAATACATGATTGAGTCACAATTATAGACAATTTCTTAATGTTTGACTCCAGTATTCTGCAAAGTTAAATAACAAAAATTTTGTGGGATATGACCACAATACAAGTATATCCTGATATAAGACCCTGGACTGAAAATTTATGAAATTATTTGAAGATTAACTTTCACACATCCCTCTCACCACTGCCAAGCGGGATTACAATCACTGTGATGACTGACTGCTACATTTTGATGGAACTGCTAGGTTGGCAAATGTAATGAGAAGCATGCAATAGCACAGTCAATGTAAAGATGTGTACTGACCCACGAATACACCACTGGAGAGTCCTTTGATGCCTCGCACAACTGTGACATTGTTGTTCTCAAAGTACGGGTCACAGGTGGTGCTGGAGTTGCCACAGAATATCTCGAAGAGCGGACCCGACACATTTTTGTTGCAGTGTTCAATGGAGATGTCCTTGAGCAAGCGCTTCCCCAGCACACACATCCTGTTGCACACAGTGACATCCAGACCTTAACGTGTACAAATGAGGCAGGTCATAGTTTCCTCATTATTTGTAAAATTATAGTTTCTTACATTGTTACAGCTCTGAAAACCGCAACTATCCCACAATAAATAAAAAGTAGTGGGGTTTTCACATCATTTGCTCTAGAAAAAGTACTAGTAAAATAATAAATATTACAAAGAAACATCATTACAAATAATTTCTGAAGCGTTTAATATGTTTCCTAACTAATAAAAAGAATTTTGTAACTGTTAAGTAACCTAAGATTGTAAGATAATTAAGAAAAATTAGACTAGTTAGGTAGAGGAGCTGATCGTCTTGTCTACAATGAGGTCGTTCGGGATAGAACCAATAATTGGGGCTAAAGCAACAGTCAATAAAACTTACTGTAAACTACGGTACTTCATATTTTCATTAACTTTGTTATTACTAACAATTTTTTCTCATTAAAACCTGTGGAAAGTAACAACCATTATATCAGCCCCGTGACTGACTACTTCTTGCACTTCTGGACTAAGCAATGACATAGATGGGAAATATGGGCATCAGTGACTCAACCCTGGCCCGGCACTCACTGCAGCTTGTCGTTGCCGTTGAAGTTGTAGAATATGCCAACGTAGACAGCAAGGATGGAGAGCAGCACACAAGCCAGTGCCACAGTTGCAAACTTGTTGACAAACTTGACGCCCACGAACACGATCACACCCATCACCATCAGCAGGCACGTTCCATACACGCGGAAGTTGTTGTACATGATGCTGGCGTCTTTCGTGAAGTCGCCAAAAATGGATAGGCCAGGTGCCATGTATGTCTGTAATCACAAAATAAATACAGTACATTGTGCATTGCAACACCCAATTTGAATTCCTGTTACTGTTTAAGTTATGTAAAAAGTATAATATATATGGTTAAGTTCAAACTTCCTTCACAGTTTCCTCAAGTACATGTGAGCTCCCTGTTAACTACATTTTGATAGTGAATTCCAACCTTTATACAGTGCAGTTTTACGTGATCATCAAAATTATTGTTCTTGTTCCACCTCTGTAATATAAAACCATTCATTGATATCTATGTAGATAGCTGGTTCAGTAAAAGGTGATCACTTTTGAAGCCCTGGTTACTTTTTTTTTACTTTCTACCAGTTTAATTAATGCCACTTTTTAATATAAATATAGCATCCTAAGTAATAAAAGAGTGCAGATTGCTCAGTACTAAAAAATAAACATCGGTGACAACAATAAAAAACATTTTTAGGCTAGGCAGCTTTTAAAAGTGTTTGATGTACCTACCACGGGCAGCATACATTGTAAAAACCGGTGTATTAGGAATGCTGGGGTGAATACAAACACAAATTTATAGAACAAATTTGGGCGTAACTCTGTTTTTGGATACGCAAGTTATAAAACTGTTTTTGTTCAGTACAGTAGTTTTATTATTTAAGGGTGTTCAGGGTTCATATGGTCAAAATTAATAATTTTGTATTTGCACCGCATAGTGTTCGTTTTTATAGAAGTTACTTGTGACTACAATTTCCCCTTCCCCTTGTAATAATTTTCAGCTCTCATAGTCTCCCCATAGCAGCATGTCAAAATCAGAATTTGCAAGTTCAAGGGAACAAAGGAATAACAAAAGCCAAGTGACTTATTCAAATGGAATAATTTGCACTGTAACTAGATCTTATGGGATATATGCTAAAGGATTTAAAAATGCACAAAGAAATTCCTTTGTACTTAAAAAACTATGGAAATTTATGTTAATTATGTGAATTGGTAAAAAAGAGAAAAGGAACTTGTGTGTTTTTAAATCTTTTAGCATATTGCCCACAGTGTCTAATTTCAGTGCAAATTATTTCATTTGGGTAAGTCACTGTTTTTGTTATTCCTATGTCCCCACAACTTGCAAATTCTGACTTTTGACATGCTGTTATGGGAAGACTACGAGAGATAAAAAATTATTACAAATAAAAATGTAGTCGCAAGTAACTTCTATAAAACAAACACTATGTCGTGCAAATACAAAATATTAATTTTGACAGTTTCAGGTTTTTCTTTTTGGGGGGAGGGGGCAAGAATTTTTTTTCGGCGACAGTGACCTTGTTGCATTTTTTTTATTAATTAAGCATATATAAATTAGAAACTTTAGTAATTAAACTTCAGTTTTATATGCTTAAGTTAGCATTATTTACATAACAAAATACAAAAAATAAATTTTATTCATTTACAGTTGTAAATCCAGGGGGCGGGCATTTGTCCCCCATAAATGACGCTGCTTGTAGAAGTGGGTGTAGGGTTTAGCTGGGGAGGGGAGGTGGGAGGGAACACACTCACGAGCATGATCTCGACGGCTCCCACGATGTACATGGCGGCGGCGAGCGTGGTGCCGGTGTAGAAGAGCAGCCCCACTGCGCCGCCGAACTCCGGGCCGAGCGACCGAGAGATCATGAAGTAGGGCCCGCCGCCAGGCACCACGCCGTTCGTCGCGATAGCGCTCATCGAGATCGCAGTCAGCATCGTCTGCAACAGCCCCGCACACACTCAACACACACACACGCCGGTGTAGAAACACCTAGCGACAGGAAAGAAACGGCTCTGATCTGCTCTAAGCAAAATGTTCAAGAACCCTATACAGCTCGAGCATGAACTGCGTTGCGGCATGTTAGGAGAAAGTTTTTTTAAACGATACTACTAAACGTGTGTTCGATATCTATATCTATGAAAAGGAAACATTTAAAACTATGCTTCTCCATTTTTTTTATAGATATGCTTAGAAACATGGTTTCGGGGCACCTCGAAGTGTCCAAAAACGGAGTTTCTCAGACTGTCACGTAAAAAATACCCACTGTAATCGTAAAACGAAAATATAGTAGCATGCGCTGAACTTCGCTACACACTTTCCATGAGTTAAAAAATAGGGCCACCACTTAAAAGTCCCATAGGAAAGAACCGACGACAAAAACGCTGCACGCATAAAGGCGATACGGTTGTTGACGCAAGGGCCAGTCTAGGCCTTATCGCCTGTTTGCGTACCTCGGACGCGGCGTCTAGCGCCTGCTGTATAGGACTCTTAAAGACGGGTACACAACAATACTTAACGTATGTAGAGAAGGGTTTTGGGATTGGATTCACAACGCCAAAGACTCTAGAAGTGCTCAAATGGTGTTTTTGTTAGTGCAAAATGTCGGCAGTAAATCGTTATTAATTAATTGTTTTGGAACGACGTAAAATATATAATAATTTACGACAAGGTTAAGTATATTAAAACATCATTGAAATTATATGTAGTTTCATGTTCTTACGGCTACTTTTAAGATGGAATGAACTTTTCGCGAAAATAATTTTGTCCCAGTTGTTTTCAGTGCATTATGTAGGCCTACACGTCTGCAATTCTGGTTCATATAGTCAGTGATTGGATATTTTAAGATTCCACTATACACTTTATGTACGAGTTCTAGGTTTCAAGTTGTAATATTAGTTTTACAGCATAAATTAAAAATGTGTTCAGGTTGAACCAATTTCCTGTAAGTTACATGTTCTTTAACATTATTGCGCTAAATTTCCATTACTTGTAAAATACAATTCGTAAACAGTAAGAGAAAAAAATTAGTACAAGACTTATTCTCACACTGTTTACACATTGCATTTAACGTGTAAAGCAAATTTTGCGCAAAAATTATAACGTACGTATACATTAAAATGGTTATACATAAACACAGTTTTTTATTTATACCGTAAAATAAATATAATGGCTTGAAAACCAATAATTTGTAGGTACCTCACGAGTATAGTGGAATCTTAACTATCACGTGTCTTGAGGTTCTATCTGCAAATCACATGTGTGTCGTGTTGCAGCCTGATTGGCGGAGTCTAACGAGAGACGTCACTTCACAAAGATACACTACCAAATAACTATGAAGCCAAGCTGCAGAAGTGCAGGTAATGCACTTAAATAAATTGGAGCGGAATTCTTTTCGCGATAAGTTCATGTTTTTTTTTATATATATATACTAACTATTGGCGTCATCGAGCGTCCGGCCGATCGTGCGCATCAACTGCGCGAGGTCTGGAGCGGAAGTGGCTCGAGTGTGATGTCAGGACAACACTGACATCACTGACAGTTGGCCAGTGTTAGTCAGCAATAAGGGAACAGTCTCAGTAAACAGCTAAATATTTCTCCGCCAGTAAATAGGTAATATCGGAACGTTAAATCAGTAAACATTACTGCGATCTGCGTTGCCTAGCAACTACATCTCTGGCATCTCTCAATGATATAATTCTAGCGATAAACAATCATGTTTATTTTGTTCATTGTGCAAATTGTATATAATTTACAAATAAAGTCGGTATGTTTTTAGCATATTTATGCATATAGCACGACTTACGACTGATATTTTTTTTTTCACAACGAAGCCTAAACGTCGCGTGTATAGATGTTTGTGAAGCTGTATGCATTATAGTTAGCGATTATTTTTTAATATGTTGCAAGGTATGATTCAATATCTCTTAACATTATTTAAGCTTTGCAAACCGCAAACGACGAATGCTTCAATGACTATAAACAGACAATAAATAAACGTAAGTACATATGTATAGCATACACTGCATATAAATTAATAGGTAACTGCTTCGGCCCTTATATATGAAAAGAGATTCCTTATCCTACTATTACAATAATTCAAATTTTGAATTACCGCCAAAAATATTGGTTTTCTGAGTCTGACAACATTGATGCTCTGAAGCACCAGTAAAATCAGTAATCTTAGTAAACGGATGTAGCCTCGCACAGGGTATCATCTTCAACCAACCATCAGTGACGGTCAGTTACGTCAGCAATATCGGAACTATAGCTGACATTACTGAAAACACTGGCTAGTGAAATCTGTGAATAACGGAAGGCGGCCCAAGGCGCCGTAAAACCCCTTCCTTCCCGCCAGGCCTAAATAGTTACCATTTTAAAGCGGTCTCCTGGTAAAATTAAAACTACAGGTGTTTCCAAAATTCATTTAAACGTACGCAATGATTGCTGCAATTGGAATTTTTTCCTTAAGGGGTAGGTTGAACAGTATTATTGCATTTTCAGTTTTTGAGCCATAACATTTATTCAAATTGTATTATCAAAATGTTCTCTTCTACAAAGCAAAGGATGTAATCTCGGTAAACTGTTTGCCATAAATAATTATTACTTTGTCATGCAGAATCACTGCGAGAGAATTCTGCACGACAAATTAATGAAAAATGTCATTACTTATGTCAGGCAGTTAACCAAGAATATATTCTATTCTTTGTCAAAAAAAAATTATACAATTTTAATAAATGTTATTGCTCAAAAACTGAAAATACAATAAAATTGTCTAACACTCCCCCTTAAGGGCGATAATGCATTACGTACGTCGGTCAGAGGCAACCTTACCGCTCCTGCCTCGCATACACAAATACAGCCTGTCTTGGGAGGCCCCTTCATTGGCCTATACAGTCAACAAACAAACATTACGGGTGGCAACTGTAACATTTTTAACTACCCTGCGTACGCCAATATTTATATGTAAAGAGTTAGTATAATTGAGTAGTCCAGTTCCAAAACTCGTCTTGTCCATCATCAAGAAAAAATGAGTTCTGAACAGGTTTGCGTGGCTTTTAAATGTGCGCTAAAGTTGACGTGATGATAGTTTCCAAAACTCGCCGTATTCAGTAACAGATACACTTTGAAATACTGCTTTGGCCATGTCACAAATGAGCTCGCAAATTAGTTTTTCGTGATTTTCTCAGTTTCAGTGAAAGTGAACAAGGGGAGTTTTGGAATTGGACTACTCAATTATCTATTTGATTCGATTATACTAAGCATTATGTTCTAATATGTCACAAAAGCAAACTAAAATCTCGACAACGTTACCCCCCCCCCTCCGAGTATAATTTTTGTCCCGTAGTTCTGTATAGTGTCTGTTCCATGTGATAGTGGCTTCGCACACGAAATTGCATATTTAGTTTGTTGGGTGGTACTGAATACGACTGATAGGCTGTAGTACTCAGGCAGGCATGAATCCAGCAATGAATTTTAGGAGCAGCGAATCAAAAAAAATTATTTGAAATTTTTGACAAGGAGAGAGCCGCGGCGAGCCGACACTTCTTTCGCGAGATCGTCTATTGTTTCCCTTTAAATAAACTAGTGTCATTTCGAAATGGGCTGTCGGAAAGTTCACTTTTACAGTCTTTACATTGCACATATTTGTATTTTTTGGGGATTTAGGAGAGGGTGATTGCCCCTACCCCCTGGATCCGTCCTTGTACTTAGGGAGTTTAATTATAAGAAGAAAGTATGAATCGACGTTAAATGACGAAGAAAACTTTATCTATTTGACCGTTTTTTCGCCAAAAAAGTCCGAAATTTACAGCACCTCTACAACTAATCCAATATAGCAGAACACGTAATTAAATAAAATTTTGAATTTTATAATTTTATTGGTTTCGTTGCGGTGTAGGCACCCACTAAGGTGTGAAAAAGAGGTAAAATATATTTTCCCAATATCCTTGATGTCTCATAAATTGGCGAGGTATCATTATGCTTTAAGGGTGAAAAGTTTTAAAATGTGTTTTCGTTGTGTTCTCAACACCTCATTAACAAGATAGGCTATCGTAATAGATTTACCTTCAAAAATTCCATGCGGGCAAAGCCGTGGCCGGGCAGCTAGTATATATACTGTGTGAGTTACATTATTGCCTTATATTAGGGCGCTAGGTATGTTTTAATTGCATCTGTTCCCGATAAATTATATTGTATTAGGTACTTTGATCAGTATGCAAAATTATTACATAACCCTGTCAATATTAATTTTGATGTCTTTTTTTTTATAGTCCACAGCGTTTGTTTTCAACGTACGTTCACACGGGGCGTAGTGTTTCTGTAGAGTGGATGGTATCAAGAACGTACTTACCATACACATGAAATAGCAAGGCATTACATAGTGATATCGTCCATTATACAGGATGCCACTGAATAACGTTTAAAGTTTTTCGTCACATTGTAAGGGATGCGAAGACAAGTAAAATGATGTAGTACACTTACGGTCGCAGAGGCTGGCAAGTGCCTGTAAATTGACACAAAATTTGTGGTATTTGAGGGTCGCAATCAGGGGCGTCATTTCAGGTTTTTCCAGGGGGGGGGGGCAAGATTTTGTTTTCTGACGACAGTGACCTTGTTACATCTTTTTTATTAATTGAGCACGTATAAATTAGATACTTTAATAATAAAACTTCAGTTTTATGTCCTTAAGTTAGCATTATTTACATTTAAAAATACAAAAAATATATTTATACACAAAAATTCCCCCCCCCCCTGTAACCCCAAATGACGCCCCTGGTCGCAATCTGCGTTGAAATATCACTGAAACAGCAACAACTGCGAATAAGGGTGACTTAGGGATCTGGCCCGGAATGAAAGGAGAGAGGACATTGTAGTTCCCCGTGATATCCCGCCTACCTTCGGTATCACCACAAACGAGTCCCGCGTGTGAGATCCTGGGAGTGACCCTGAGCGGACATCCAATCTGAATTGCTTTGGGGCGCTGCGATCGATACACCTCCGCTGCTCTCCGGACTGTTATCTCGGCCCACTTGACGTATTATTTGACGTTGCTACTGTGATTTGTTGCTGTTCCTGCGCAGATTGCGACACTCGTACGAAGACCACACTTTGTGGGCATATGTACGGATACTTCCCAGCCTCTGCGACCCTAAGTGTACTGTATCGTCTTCGAATATTCTACAACGTGGAGCTTATCATAAACTTCATCCAGAGACATCCTGTATAGTAGTAGCTTGCATATTTCCACCTGTTCGCGCACATGGAGGCATGAGTAAAATTACAATAACTCAGTAATTTAGGTTGGTTGTGTTGAAACGTCTTTGAGTATTCAATATTTTTTTAAACAAATGTTAATAAACAATAAAATCCAATTAATTTACTAAACTATCAAACTGGGGGATGTTCCGTTTTCTCCGCCCTTCATTCCGGCGCTGCTCCGTACTCACTTTATTACCCCTCACCAGCGCTAAAGACCTCGATGTTAAGCACTGACCAATATCTCTCATTCTACAAGGATTTACTTCTAGAACACTTGCGTTGGATTTCCGATAATATATAGGTCTAAATGAGAAATGAGATCACAGTAAGTCAAGCGGACTATGCGTCAAGCCGACAGCGAGGTCATCAGGGACGGAGAAATCCAAATCGACACAATGACCGGAAATTATAGGGGAATTGGTCATAGCTTCGGTTAAGAGGAGGCGTTGCGTGACTCAACGCTAAATGCTGTATTACAAAACTGCAGATTTCTGGAAGCCAATATGCAGAATAAAAAGAGCAAGCCTAGACAACAGTGTTCGCCAACTTATTAAGCAGTTTCTTTTTGCTGGATGACGTATTCCTGTGAGACAGTCTCTATCGCCAAAATTTCCTGGATTTTATTGCCACGCAAGAGATTACGCAAAAAAGAAAAAACGGAATAGTTTTTATCTTGAATTTCTCGTTTATTAATTTTTTTTTTTCTTCAAATAGTGGTTTCAAAAGTCCTGGTGATTTAAATTAAAGTTTTTAGCGTTAATTTATGTACCATATCGTCTTAAGGGGGATTGAGTCATGTCATCTTTACTTTACGATTTTCTTGTTATCCGTTTAGGAAAAGTTTTTATTTTTAACATTTTGCGCGTTAACATGGCGCATATTAACGTTTTGTTCATTCCCTTCTTTTGGAATACTTTCTCTGCGGTTACTGTTACTATTGTGATCTCTGCAGCAGCTAGCACAACGTAATACATTTATTCATGCTAGCTGTATCACATTTCAAAATAATTAAGAGAATTAGGTTAATATGTTACAGAAATTCTGTAAAGCTTTAATCTGTTCCTTATCCTGCCAAAAATATTTATACATCCACTCAAACAGAAATTATCGATTGGACAATATAACTCCACGGTAGTAAGGATAAATTGCTTAACGATAAGTCCTGGCATTAACCAGGAGTGATTTCTTTCAAACCATCGTAAACCGAAACCAGAACGGCTGGAGTCTGGGGGTCAAACCCGGGTCATCTTCAATGCATGTCCAATGTGTTAGGCCGTATTTCGTATAACTTCAGTAAAATTTGACAGCTACTTATGGGAAATAACTGCTAATATTTTGTAATGTGTGATACAGTGCACGACATTTTCAGTTCTAAAATGTACCTGAGATGTCCATTCCATCATTTGTACTGTATTAAGGTGGATCAGTATCCGCATTTTTGAATAAGGGAACTTCTGAATTTAATTTGACCTACAAACTTTCTATAATGTTTTATGCTTCGACAAGGCAGAGGGAATACTTTCTTACATTGTATACAGTTGGTATTGATTGACTACAATTGCTTCTACTATACTTGTGATCATCCCTTGAAAAAAAAAATTTACTTTCTTCCTCCGGAAGGTTATTAGTCAACCAAGAAAGGTAATGAAAGAGTGACAGTTTGGTAACTCTAAAAAAAGTAATATCTCTGCCATGTCAGACGGGGAATTTTAATAAATCTCATTGTACGGAACTTACGGCGAAAATTGAAGAAATCGAAGACGGTAGGTGCTGATCCTCCTTAACAGTAGCTGTCATATTATACTGAAGTTGTACGGCGAAGACAGCAGGGCAGGGAAGGGTACTCACCACGCAGCAGCAGGTGAAGACGATGAGGAAGCCGAACAAGGCGCCGGCGGTGCCGACGACCCAGGTGAGACGGATGAAGAGGATGACGCCGAAGATGTTCTGGATGCAGGGCAGGTAGACGCCGATGAGCGTGCCCATGCGGGCGCTCTGCACGGGCTTAGCGTCGGGGTCGGTGGGCGCTGGGATGGTGTTGCTGTAGTTCGCCAGCGAGCTGAGCAGCGTCGACACCTGCGGCCGGTCCTCCAGCTCTTCCTGTAACGTCACCAACCACCTCTCTTACCTTCACAACACTCACACGTCTGGTTACGTACTGCACCGGTGCAACCGTGGAGGCTCGTATAGGTCGTTCGGAATAAAGTGAGCACTAAAAATGTAACCTTTGAAAAATATCACTAGTCATGACTTCATTTAATACAACATTAACTATAGTTGCCTTACTGCTTCTATGGTTGGCAGCGAAACTATGCAATATAGTTCCATCTATTTTACTGCCTTAATACAATACTGAAACAAAATCAACCCAAAACGACATAATTTTATGTTATATAACTAACAAAGCTCTTTGTTTAATCAAACTGTATAGATTCCTACTAACTACAAAGTTTATCTTTTACGCGCAAACATCAAGTGACGTGACCAAAGAGGTTAGATATTTCCCGGCGTCAGTCGTTACGCGCGGAAGGAAACGAATTGGTTGAAAATAGAACTTAAGCAGGACTTATTTTGAATGCTCACAGTATTCAGATAAGATGGACTTACAGATGGAGCATTGGCAGACTATCTGAGGCCGTGTTCCAACTAGCACTTTTGTTAACAAAATAGTCACGTGACCCGATTCTGTGCACAAAATCTGTGACGTATTGTGATGTTTCGCGTTTCGTAAACTACCGAATGTTACAAATCACCAGTTACAAAATGCACAAAACCCTCAATTCGCAGCCATATTACAATAAGAAGGGAAATTGTATATCGTTAAGTTTTTTATTACATTAAACTTAATAAAACTATTTGTAAACTTCTTTAAAATTCTTTGCTTTGTGTTAGAATTTTTAGGCCTGCCGTCATTTTCTGTTTTATAATCAATATGCCGCCATAACGCACAACATTAAATCATAAACATTATCCAGCTTCGACAATGGGACACCAGACAGCACGGCAAGCTGCCAATAACTGACAGTTGTGTTCCAATTGGAAGCTTACCAAAAACAAAACGTAGAACCCCAAGTATCATCTCCGAAGTAAGTTGGAACACAGCCAAAGGTCAAGACGACTTCATTTATTGACGTAACAATATGGCGGAGTACACTCAGCTGTTCATATAAATATATTAAGAAATAAGGTTATGGCTGGACAACCTGCGGCCTTGTTTTTACGCGAATGTTCTCCTACTCCTGTCAACTTAGACCTCATTCTCCTCACCATATTACTTAACGCCATGCTCCATATGTATGCTTCTCTAATCTCCATTCTGTGCAAGCCTTCCCCTCCTTCCACCAGCCCCTTTAACATTTTAGGTTAAGTTTAGATTGGTTTAAATTGCCAAAAATACTGTTTGCTGAATCGAAGGACGGCTTTCTTAGGCTAGGGAACTACAACAATATTAATACATGGCGCTGCAACGTCTTTGTATGCAGCGTTTAGTGTTTGGCGCATGCGTAGAATATCGTTCCAGACGTAGCCGATTGAAGAGGTGAAAATAGCCGAAGCTGTTCCTCCGGTCTAATACCTAGACTCAAGTCGCTCTGATCAGCGAGGTCATAACACTTGCTACGTTTGCATGGCGTTTTCAAAACGAATTATTTATTATCCTAGTACGAATTACGTGTGAATCTTGAATCCATTGATATCGACTCCAGTTTCTGCCTAGTGTGTGCGAGTAATTTTAAATTTTTGCTGGGTTTTATGTTTTGTCGACATCGAGACTATCAAGGACGGTCACGCACAACTTTTTACAAAGACAGAAACTAGGGAAGGAGTGGGCCATTGCTTATGTTAAAGGCACTGTCTACCTGTGCGTTAAGGGGACTCTATACATGCGCTTAAAATGTGTTGCAGCGAGTTACGGCTATTCTTCTTTTGACGAAACTATTCAACGCGCATTACATTTGTATACATACGAAAAGAACACACACTTCAAATTATGTCGCTATATTTTAAAAAATTCGGCATGTTTATTAGAAACATAATTTTCGGGCCCCTCAAAATAGCAAAAAATGGATTTTTCAGACTTCCGTATCTGGAAAAAATAACAACCGGATTCGAAAAACACAACTATAGAAACAAGCGTTACACTTTGAACTATGCTACCCATAAATAGAATAATGTGGTCACTGCTTAAAGTCTCGTAGGAAAAAGAATAATATTGAAGTACTGCACGCCATCTGAGTGGGTTGCGTGGAGAGGCGATAATGCATTACATACGCCGGTCAGTGACAACCTTACCGCTCGTACCTCACACACAAACGCAGCTTATCTAGGGAGGCTCCTTAAGGGCGCGGTCTACCGCAATTTTCATCACCATTTTTTAATTTTTTATTTGTGCCATAAATTTTTTTCTAATTTAAGACACAAAATGTGACTAAATTTGGCTCTTGTGAAATTTTTTTATCTCTCATAGTTTTCACGTAATGGCTTGTTAAAGTCATATTTTTGCATGTTTCCGTTTTAACGACTACGCTATAACCAACTGATATATCAAACTCAAAAAAATCACAGTGGATAAAAACATTGCAGGCTACAATGACATGCTCATAAAAATAAAGAATAAAAATTATTTTAATTTTAAAAAATTTCTGAAACTGAAAATAAAAATTTCAAAAGTTCAATATTTTTTTTAAAAAATACAAATAATGTTTATTCTTTAATTTTATGAGCATGTCATTGTAGCCTGTAATGTCTTTATCCACTGTGATTTTTTTGAGTTTGGTATATCAGTTGGTTTTAGTGTAGTCGTTAAAACAGAAACAAGCAAAATATGACTTTAACAAGCCATTACGCGAAAACTATGAGAGATAATAAAAATTCATAAGAGCCAAATTTAGTCACATTTTGTGTCTAAAACAAGAAAAAAAATATCTGGTACAAATACAAAATAAAATAATGATGATGAAAATTGCGGTAGACCGCGCCCTTAAAGGCTCAGAAGCGACAGAGCTATAAGGACGACCTTGAAGCGCGCATCAAATTCCGCTTTGTCACAACGAGACAAGCACTGAACTAGCATGCAAGATTTCCGTCGATACATTTTCACTATGGAACTTTTGGTGCTGACCACTTAATTTTATTGGTGGGAAGTCTGGTGCAAAGTTCAGTGCACGATTCTGAGTTTCGCATACAACCGGTTAGTATATTTTGAAGTACGGTAGTCTGAAAAGGCACAGTTTTTTTAGCTACAAAGTGCTTTGAAATGAATCAGGAATTTACGAAAGGGACCAAGTCCAAGTGGGTAGCATGTTGGAAAACAACAAAAAACTTATTATAGTGGATCTGGGAACGAAACAGGTTATCAATAGATAATTTATAAGTGTAGTGTGTATGGAATAATATCACACACAATTAACATAGATACGCTTTTTTCTTTTATTTTTTTTTTATAAATTAATGAAGTTAGTGGGCTTGGTACCTTTTGCTAATGAAGTAACTTTCATTATGACAATGACACATAAAACATGACGTCTTGAATAGTTATTAGTGCAGTGTTGGTATATTATATTGAAAAATTAATAATATAGTATATGAAAACATATTTTGCAAACACATCACCACCTGGTACCTTATATCCATAAAGCAATGTTATGAAAAACATTATGTCCTTGACATAATTTATTGTGAACTTGGTATATGCTAGTGAAAACATTACTGAACAACATGGAAACAGATTATTTAAAAACAATCATGTAAGTTGTAAACAAAATAATGCACTATTGGCACATTCATAGACATGTCTATTAGTTTGCGGTAGGCCAATGTAGTATATTGTAGTAGAATGTGACCATTTAATCATGAACTGCAACATACCACAAAAATTTTACAGTTGCACAACAACCAATAAACCAAACACAACACAGTGGTACCAATATATATATATATATATATATATATATATATATATATATATATATATATATATATATATATATATATATATATATATAAATGCCGTAGTTTACGGCCGTCTATACCAACGATGAAGTCGATAGATTATGAGCCTTCTGCGCATTTATGAAACTTTGGCGTGTTGACTGCATTACAACTGTCTAAAAAACATGGAAGTACAGATATGAATATGTTTGTTTGCACAGTTTGTCTACACACACACGTCATGTACATTATATATTTTAAATATGATAGCAATATTCATTATTTGAAAAGTAACATTACTCTTTGAAATAGAGAATCACAATGCCATTGCAATGTCCATATAATTTGTCAATAACAAAAGACACAATGTCCAGAACTTGGTATCTTTAACAAAATGTCCCAAGTCCAGGACTTGGTACCTTCTGCAGGTTCCACATATATTTACTAGACCGTTTAACGTATTTATGGTGTAGGACTTGGTTTCTTTTGTTGCTGACAGCCAAGAAAATGCCTTGGAGAGTCGGAATCTCGTATAACCTGAATTTTCTCAAAAAGTGGACTTGGTCCCTTTTACAAATTCCCGATTCAAATAGTGTTTTTAATGAGCAAAGTGTTTGAACAATGACATTCCGTCCTAGTGCAAAGTTTCTTTTCGTATACCTGCACAAGTGGGCACATGCGTCAAGTTTCGTTAAACAAACGCATTTCCCCGCACATAACAACGCATTTGAAGAGTAAATAGGCTGTTTCCCAAAGTACCAACTCGGCTTTCATCTAGACTAGATCAGCACCATGTTTACTGTATTGATTCTAAACAGGACATCTCTCTTGTCATCATTATTATTTTTGTAATTCATCATGCCAGCAACCACCTATCAACTTTACTTATGATTTTAATAATGAAAAAAAAAATGTTTACATAAGATTGTACAGGTCAGAATTAGTCAAGTAGGTGGATAGTTGGGTAGACATGGAGTAAGTCATGGTTTATTTTCTTGTTGACAGCAAGGTATGTAAGATTGAAAATATTATGAGAATCACATCATTCGCCTGGAATGACTCCGGGAAACTATGGAAACAGAAATCTGGATAGGTGGAACCGTGGAAAGAATCAGTGTCCTCCCAAATGAGAGTTCTCCAACGCCTTAATGTTGCGCCATCACGCTGGTAAAAAAAAAAAAATATAGCTTATCGGGTGGGTAGCAGAGGATAGGAGATCACATATACCCGAGACCAGACTTCTGACTGGGCGTGTGCCGAACCCTGCAGAATGACAAGAAATGAAGACCTATGATGGAGAAGCGACAAGATGCGTGGATCAATTGTAAATAAAAGGAAACTTATAAACAGCTTTAGCTACCGAATTATGAAAATAGTAATTAATGTTACTTTTATGATTACGCCCAGTAATTTTACAGTGATTTTTAATTTTTTTCCCACACAAAAAAAATTTATATCAAAGAATACCTACATTGTTTTAACAAAAATATACCATATTTGTACTTAATTTCTGTAGCAATGAACTTCATAGTTTTTCAGATTTTTTGAACCCAAATTAGCGCCAATTTTGTTTTGAAAACAAGCCAAAATCAAGCGAAATAATTTTTTGTGAACAAATGGGAAATTATTTTCTAAAACACCTACACTGAATTGTGGATCGTATGACTGGTCTTCGTCATGAATTGACTCAAATTATTCCGTTTGACCTTTATTTGAACCAATGTAAAAACAACCGTATAGCATAACCTTAAAACAATGTGAATTGGATCGATGACGTCACTAGATAAACAGTTATTAACGAGTTATATATGAACTGAAAATATAGCAGAAGTATTGTCATAGACGTGCATAAGGTAAGTGAGATTTACATCTCGTCGATAGCGAGGTCATTAGAGACGGCGACACATAACTTGACCAATGACAAGAAAAGGAAGAGAAGTCAGCCATGGTTTTTGTTAAGGATCCATCCCAGCATTCACCTGGGGCGATTCAGGGAAGTCATATTAAAGTGTAATTGTAGTGTAATTATAACGAGCAGAATCAAAAAAATTATAATAATAGCAATAACAACACACGCTGAACAGATAAAGCAAAAACACATAGTAAAATACTTCGGAGTTTGTATCAGTCCGAGCAATGTTAACATTTTTTGAGCGGAAAAACGTTAAGCAGTAGCCATTTTTGCTTTTCATAACAGCATGCAGCACTCGCCTGAACCACTGCGTCGACATTAATTTACGGTCGACTGCAGTCGCGGTGTTGGTGCAGCTGTCGTGTCGCCCAGAGGACTGTGTAATCGATAAAATAATAACTCCGGCCACAGCTGACTTGTCATCATTAAGTTTAATAGGAAATATTCTCGCACATAAGTATGCCAGTTTTAAAAAGTATTCCTATGTGCTATTACAAGATTCAAAATTAAATTAAAAACACATTAACTTACATACGAAACATGAAGTGTTAAGGTTATGTTACTACCATGTGCTAATCACCACAAACATTTCAAATTCACTCACGAGACAAACATATATTAATTTTAGTAGTTTACTAGTGCATTTACACTTTTATTTTCATGAACTTTTTTATTTATCAGTCCTTTGACAAAATATTTTTACAAAGTGTATGCACGCGGCACAAAATTTGCCAAAAGACGTTTCAATCAACGGCGTTGGTGTATTTACACCAGCATACATCGAGACGGATCTTTGGTGCAACTGCACTACACCAGCTACACTGGTCCCTAGTAGCAAACATCAACCGGCCCACTTGTGCAAATCTGATCGTGATAAGCAGCCCACAGGCAGTAAACATTCGGAATGAACCCATGGCCACATGTGGCATTCATTATGCTTAATGAAATTACCCACACATTAAACACAAGTGTAACACAAGCATTATTATTATACTCAGATGACTGTGGGTTAGTTTGCTGAGTCTGCTTGTGGACCGTATACTGAAATATGTCAGTCTTTTTAAACTAAGTTGCCCACATTAAAATTATTTCATGATAACTACACACATATTTACTGACATGGCCTGATTAACAATCATTCCAGCAAAAGTAGACGATCATACTAACGAAAGTTGGCCGCTTCTGCCAACAGTTGGCCAGCTGAAAAATGATAGTATATGGTACTATAGAGCGTCCCAACCTTAGATTGCAGTACAGAGCTTATGGCGCGCGCTGTTGCCAGATCGCAAACACGTTACGAAGCTTGGGAGGTGCACTACATCAGGATTTTGAGCTTTAAAATATTATATCCTTTATTATTCTAATTGGTATTTCAATTTGTATATCATCACACTTAAAATTTGTAATTAATGACATTTTCTAATACTTTAAAATAAGAAACAGATCACATACTCCACTGATATTAATTCACTACATTAATTGTAACGGGCACTTCATTAAGAAATAATTATTATCACTTATATTTTAATCATCATAACTACTGCTGACAACAGAAGAT
>PNEQ01002225.1:32608-58809 GCA_003012365.1 Medauroidea extradentata | reverse complement strand
AACACCTACTGCCAATCAGCGTGAGGGAGCTGACCCGCTAGCCGGCCTCCAGGCCAATAGGTAACCTGCCGTAGAATGCAGGAGCCAAACACACACGGGGCTGGTATCAACAGTCTCGGGTAGCCAATTAGCGGTGAAGTTCGCCCGTATCAAAAGAGCCGACACGTAATTTCACGTCTGTATTGATATTTAGTCTGTGCCTCAGACGCGGCATTCAGCGCCTTCTGTATAGGGCTCGTCCAATTTTATTTGTGAAAAATTTGTTAACGAATCCTATGCACGCTTCTGGTGTGGTGTTTTACGAATCCGGGCGGAATTTTTGAAGTTACAGCATTAAAAAAAGCTGTCTTTTTCCAACAAATTACGGATGATATGGAAGTAATTTACTATTTAACAACGTAAAATGGTGTCATAGATTACCCTTAAGATAATGAAACGTCAAAAATGTATATTTGCCTTCTGAACATCTTGTAGCGGGAAACACATTGATAATCACTGACGGTCTTACGCTATTCCCATTAATGGAGAGAGCTGCTTGCTTCGTTTTATTTACCTGTAGATTTTCTGCAACAACTTATGTTTTAAAATAGTTTTAGTAAATGTGGCGATATTGATGCACAGAAGATATTTGTGTTGAATTGTGGAGATCATGATAGTGTTTCATGTTCATCTTGTATTGAACTTGTAATAATTCATGCAAATTAACCTATAATTCCCTTGCAATGATTCTGCATGGCAAATTAATAAAATATTCCATTGTTATCTATGTCAGTTTATCAATAATATATACGATGTCTTGTCAATGAGAAAATTTTGATAATACTACTGGAATAAATGGTATGGCTAAAAGACAAAAATTCAAGAAAACTTCTTGCTTGCTCCCACTAGCTTAATCAAAGCGCGATGTGCTCAACTGGGGCCTGTCTTCCCCTCGAAGACTTCTCAAGGTCTGTCAGAGTATCTCGTCGCATAGGGGCGTTCTGATGCACAGGAACTATTAATAAACAACGTAAAAAGTTGAGGTAAATTTACTCCACATGTAATGGAAGCTAATTACATCTACAAGTGAGGGAAAATTACTCGACACGTGTCAAGGAATGTTACTCAACTGGTAATGCAAATTTTCATTACATATTGGCGCAAGCCCTCTAGGACAATTTGTCATAACGTGCGCCTTGCGGAAATTTCCACACATATTCGAAAATCAGATTTCCCTCTCAAGGTTGGGGAATTTTACCGTACATATGATGAGTAGCATTACTAACTTTTTTACAGTGAAGATGATGGTTTATCGCGGGGAAACATGACTGTTGCTGGGTTTCAACGTGCGTTCAGGTTATGAAAATAATACTGGCTTTCAATTGCACGCAGAGCTGTTGCCCTATTTGACTAAGGCAATAAGAATCCCGCTATTGTGATAGTTGATGTCTATTAAAGGTTAGAACCCAGTAGTTTTCGCGAAAAGATTTTTGCCTCACTTTGTTTCAATGTCTCACGTGCACACCTACAGCTCAACTTCATGATTATTGACAGAATGTTTTTGTGCCGAAATATTATTCATTTGACTGTGCCAATCAGTACACGGATAACTGCCACACATCACGTCTGTGATTTGCGGGTTTAACCTCCTCACGCTGGGTGTTACGGCATCCAATCGTTGACCGCAAAGCAGAGATGCAGGTGCGCACGTAAGGCACTGAAACAAAGTGCTGCAAAATTCTTTTCGCGAAAACTACCGGGCCCTAATAATGACAGTTCATCGCCGGATAACTTGACTGTTTGCTGGGTTTCAACTCACGTTCAGCTAACGAAAATACTATTGGCTTTCGCTTGTACGCGGAACAGTTACCCTATTTGACTGAACCAATAAGAATTCCGCTATTGTGATATTTGATGCCTGTTATTGGTCTGCAGACAACTATGTTATGTCAGACGTGCATCAGTCAATCTTGAGTTGCAATAAACTACAGTGTCTTCGAGGGTATGTTGGGACAAACCATTTTCACGATATACCATCATCTCTTAACTATTACACTTACCATCTTTACCTCACAGCAAATGGATACACGTTTCAGCGAAAGTCTGACGGGTCTCGAAACGCCAACAGGGAAAGTATTGGCCCTATTTTCTTGTTTGTTATGTGCATCGCTGTATCGTGTCCGAGGAGGGAGAGTTAGGGGTTGTATAAGGCCATGATCATAACACAGGCCTTAAACATGTTAAGCATAAACACGTACGGTGGTTATGTTTGATCGCGTTATGTTTTCAAGGTCACACATCTAAATCTAATTCTAACCTCAGCAAACATGCGACTTAAAATTAATAATTTAAATAATACCACATCTGCACTCAACATTCGTGGTCTAATGGGTCCACAGACCACTCAGTATTGTGTTTAGTCATAATCGGCGCAGTGGCGGATTTAAGCAGTTATCTTGGGGGGGGGGGGAGTATGCCTTAAGAAGTATATATACCCACCCCACGAGGTCCTCCCCCGGAAAAATCTGGATTTGTAGGTGCAAAATGGTGTTATTTCTGGAGTTTTCAGGCCAAAAATTTGAATTTACTGCTTTCAAAAAATGGTTGTATTTTTACGATAAATTATGCTTGTAAAAGGAAAATTTTTGTGCTGACATAAAAAATTCTGACGTGCCATGTGGTCACCACCCCAATTAATAAGAGTAATAGCCATCAATTATAAGCAATTACCATAAATTATAGATATAATATTAAACGGGTCATGCGACGATTCATTCTTGTCATCGTGTCAGGATGCCGATATTCTCTAAGTACATAATTGTATTTAGGAAAAACAGAAATGTATATAATTTGTCTTTGTGGACACAGCAGGTGCCCCCACTAACGCTCATTTAACCCCCCTAGCTGCCGGACGAGAGGGGAGGAAAGCCAGCCTATTGTGTTTAAGATACAAATGTTAAATAGTTACAATAATTACAATGTGTGAAATTTTAGGAATTAATTAAAATACATGTAGGGTATTTGTCAAAGTGCAGATGAATGAAATTATCTAATAAATGTGGCAGTGGCAGGAAGTTAAAAGTGTCCCTGAGGGGCGGGTGCCATCTTTCGGAAGCTGTCTCCTGATTGGTCCAGCTGAACCAACGCCTGCAGGGTATGCGACATGGATGTTGGCGCCAAACAAGTGCACGGCTAGGTTGTTGACAGATTTTAGGACAGATGTTTTCGAGCCGCGGAAGACGTCGTTGAGACGCAGATAACGGAGGGCCGGGGTGCCGCCGCAGGGCGTCAGTTCAGGAGCCGGATACCTTTAGAGAGACGGTGTTGATTCAAGAGATCGATGGGCCGGGTGATACCGCCGGGGGTTTTCAATTTATGCGTCGGGACGCCTACGAGTTGTGGTATTCGAACCGGTTATTTAGAAGTATTGCAAAGCGTCACAAGTTAGGGCGGCAGACCGCTGACGACGCCATGGTAACCTTCAACGTATTTTAGCTACGTATTGCTGAAACTAACGGGCGTATAATCATCAAGTGCAAAACCGACAAACCTTGTACGATGATAATCATGCTACGGGAGGACAGTGAGAGCTTGCTATCTGGTTTAAACTGAACTTGCCGACATCTTGTTACTCCACACACTTTACACCACAGATCTTTAGGTTGCCGCAAATTTATTAAAATATTGAAGATTCTGCATATACGAATATTTTTTGTTGTGTTAGATCTTGAAAAACGTACTCTAATTTTAATGAATGACAAACTAAGATGCACAAAACATTTTGAATCTAGAAACTATAAGTGTTTATTACGTGCTACAGATACACTGCATTCTGTGATGTAATTCTTAAAAACCACATTGGAAATCATAACCTACCAGACCTCACTACAGATAGGCGCGACCTGGTCAATTTTGCAATAAATTTAGTTTTGCTGGTCCACGATTTTTCCCGGGGATCTTCCGGTTACCCTACCCCTTCATTCCGGTACTGCGGCATACTGACATCAGGTCACCCATCACAAGCACAAAACACCTAGTTGTTAAGTACTGATCAAAATCCCTTCACTCGTTCAAAATCCTCATGTCACAGGAACATATACCCCGAAAACCAACTGACTTGTTGAAACTAAACAGTTTATTCTGAAATTAGATATCACGAGCCAATGGCTATTCGCTCAAATTTATTGACACAAGAATAAAAATTATGTATTTATAAGACATTTTTGAAAGTCTAGCAAAAATCATTTACTTTAGATTTTTTAAATACAAAAAAAAATTGTTGTTTTGTATTTTATAGCTGTAAACATACAACCCGCGACGTTAATTAAAGTTCAGTGTTAATTATTTAACTACTATTATTCGTTAAGGTTTCGCTGGGATATGTTCCCGTAACGTCGAAATTTTGATTTTGACATGTAGTTATGGGAAAACTATGCACGCTAAATTATTGTTCTTGGGTTGAAAATTTTGTTTACTGGTAACGTAATACTATAACACTAACTAGTAAATTAACGCTATTTCGAACAAATTAAATGTTAGAATTTTTCACGCTGGAACGACCTTAAACTGATTTCACGGCATAAAGAACCTAATAAAATCGAACCTGTGTCGCAGTATCAGCAACGCCGTCTCCTGTTGCTTCACGTTTCTGCAGTTTACTAAAAATATGTAAACAGGTATTTTCTATATCTTCCTAGTCAGTATTCAACATTAAAACATAACGTAAAACACTTCACAACAAACATATTTGAAACCATCACTCATTCCCTGCACACTAGTAACTGACAGTGCGTAAAGACACTAGCCCCCCCCCCCCCTTCCCGTAAATCGTCGACCTGACTACTCGCCCTGCTACTGAGAAAGTGTCGAAAGGGATGTTACACAAAATAAAAAAAAACAGGAAATATTTCCCCCCAGCACACAGCGCTTTTCGAGCAAGAACGACCTTCGCTTACGCAAAACGGAGCTTGAAAGAAGGAAAAAGGTTGTTTAACAATATTGAATTTTGCAGTTATGATCACATAAAGTGTACATATTATATGAGTGTCTATATTAAGTCATTCGTGAGTCCGTGTGCATGGTTGAATATTATTTGCAAATATTTATTTGTACAAATGTAATGTTTCTTCTTTATATATTTTAACAATTTTCTTCACAAAAAAAAACACACATCAGGTTCTTAGGGGGGCGGTCGCCCCCTCCGCCCCCCTCCCCTTAAAAACCGCCCCTGGCTCGGCACCGCATGCCTTGGAACACGACCATGATGCGCCACTGGTAGCCGCTCACTGGGGCAACAGCCAATGAACAAGTAGCTGAAGAAGCATGGACGATGTTGCAACGTGCCACGCGTATTCTTTTTTACGCGAAACCGCTTAAGGCTTCTGCCTACCTCGGAGCGCGGCGGGAGCAAGGATAGGGTTTTGCATGTTAAACTAAATTCCGTGCAGCTCAGTCACCCTTTGAGATATCGCTTTCGGATGGAAACCATTTTCTGCACTGAGAAGAGGAGAATACTGCTTCGTAAACGAAAATGTGAAAATAATTTTATGAGTACGGGGTTTCGAGTGTTTAATCGGCACGAAAACACTTATTTGATCATAGTTTTCAGGGTATTGATAAAACTTGCTAAAAGATTCCGTAGCAGTGTGGGCCGTATCGTACTGAACAAAAAAGTCAGTGGTGGCATATATGTAGGTTTGAAAGTGACTGAGATATTTAGGAATATAATTTAACCTGTAACGCCCTATCCTTGCTGCCGCCGGAGCTCTGAAATAGGCAGAGTCCTTAAGATTCCACTATAGACCTGTGGTACAAATTCATTGTTTTAAAGCCGTAATAATTGTTTTGGAGTATAAACATAAAATGTTTGTTTGAAGAACCAGTTGGATGTATGTGTTCTTCAACATGTTCGCACTAAATTTGTTTTATGTGTTAATTGCAATTTGTAAACAGTGATAGAAAAAATGGAAACTAATTAATTTTATCACTCTTTACTAATTGAATTTACCAAGTAATGCAAACATAGTACATAAATGTTAATGAACACATGCATTAAATTGGTTCTTCAAACCAACATTTTTGATTTATACTCTAAAACAAAATTGCGGCTTTAAAACAGAGAATTAGTACATCAGATGTATAGTGGAATCTTAACTTATTCATATTATGTATGTCTACAAAAAGAACACACACTTGAAACTACGCTTCTACATTTTCAAAAATTCAGCACGCTTGTTGAAAACATAGTTTTCGGGCTTCTCAAAATGGCTTAAAAATATTTTTTTACTGCTGTAACTCCGAAAACATTACTTGAATTCGTAAAGTGCAAAGCGAGAAGCGTGCGTTGGTCTTTAATTCATAATATTAAAAACCAAAATGAGTCAGCACTAGGGTTCTAAAATTTCCAGAAAAATTGGTGAAAGGAAAAAAAAAAAGGAAACATTAAGGTTTTATTCCCTAAATTTCTGGAAAAATTGTAAAAAACTATTTTAAATCATTGTGAAATCATACTAAACCTGTGGTGGCTAAATAATATATAGTAACTTATATAAGATCAATAAAATAAGGAGAAAAGTGCAGAATTGGCATGTCTGATTCATTCTGAACGTTTACTTACTAGCAAGATGTAGGAATGTGGAAAGATACCATAGAACTGAAAGATTCACAAGAAGAAATTAGCAAATCATAAAGTTGATAAATGTAAAACAATATCAAATTTCACCATTCAGCCAGTAGATGCAAGCAGCAAGACAATTAACTATTTTAGTATATTACTTGTGCATTTGAACTACAAATGTTTTTTTGTTGTAATCAAAACTATTTTCCTGACAGAGACTGTACGTTGGGTATTAATGAGTATCATGACTATATCTGGTTAATTCATCAGCATATTATATATTTTTCTGTAGGCTACCAAGTTGTATGTTACATTTACTGGATATTTCATTTTCGTATTAGGGTATTACGCGTATTGGAAGATAGGCCCAAATGTAAATACATATACCATCTATATTCGTAATTTAGAAACTGTATGATAATTTTCATTGCAATTTTTTTTCTCAATGTTCTGTAATTTTTCATTTTAATGAAACAAAATCAAATTTTTCCCATTTTCACATCAAAGGAAAAAAAAATTATTTTTCCATGTACCCCCCCCCCCCCTCGGCGCAGTTTTTCCGTTTTTTTTTCCGAAGCTTTAGAACCCTATTATCCGCTTAAAGTCCAGTAGAAAAAATACTAGAACGGAAATCTTCCCGCTAGTTTGGCGCGCTGCGAATAGGCGTGCATCTCGTCCAACGTGGGACACTGGCTCTTACCGCTACGCTGTTCCCACGCGTCAAAGGTGGAAATTCAACACCGGGACTGTGAAGCCCAGCTGTGGCTGATGAACACGCGAAATTTCCGTGTCTCTAGTCATAACATTATCGACAAATAAGTTCTTAATGTTTTTTCTACAGATCAATTTGAGAAATATGAATCGGAAAGAAATTAAATTAATAAATTCGTTGGTTATTAGGGTGTGCCTTGGCACAGCTGGCACACATATCAAGTCAGCCAGGTAACTTGTGTACAACTTGCAAGACGTTTCGCATCACATACGAACATTATTTTGATTCGATCGGAGCTAACAACGTATCGTACAACGATAACATGTTGTAGTCGCATTCATAGGACTGCGGTTTGAACCCCGACTTCGGTCATACAGATACCGGTTTACTATGGTTTCCCGAAAAACCCTCGAAGCGAATGCTGGGATGGTTTCTTAACACAGGCCATGGCCGATTCCATCCCAGGTTCTTGTCCTTGAGTACTCGTACATATCTGAGAAATTGTATTTGATGAGCGTTCTTACAATTTTTACGACTCTAGGATGCAAAAAAATGCTGAATACTGACGCTTTAACAGTTCAGTATATTAAAAACAGAGAACACCCGTTAATAAATTAGTTTATGAGGAGAATCACGAATACCTGTTTAAGAACATGTGTAAAAAGCTCTTATTGCAGGCAGTATGTCAGTGGCGTATCGTGGTATCGTTGTCGTGTTCCAAGGCATCCGGTGACAATCAGTAATTATACTGAGTGGTATGTGGACCCATTTGACTGGTAGCGGTACGTACAGTATCAAGCCAGTAGCGTGCAAGAGGCAAGGAACGTATTGTCCAGTTATACACCTCGATCTACTATACAACACATGTTTATTGGATATGGCAGGTAGGCACATAAGAGTCCACGTGCTCAAAGTTTAGGCCTATAGTCGAAGCTTATATTGCATGACTTGGGATACGACCACGGTACGCCGCTGACATACTGCCTGCAATAAGTTCGTATTTTGTTTCCCGACACATCCAATTCAAACTGTGCCGTAGTCGGCACACAACTCGATGATAAGTAGGATGCTGATAAGAGCCGGTAAAAAAAAGCTTGCAAAGAATAGCGCTCTTTTAGCAGACATAATGAACACACGTTAACAAGAACTCCCGGAAATAAAAATTATAACGTTATATGTACGTGACATACCTAGTGTGTCTTCCAAAGAATTTTCATGATGTTTCTCGTCCACGTCCGTTGTCTGCCCAACATCGTCCTTTCCCAATCCAGTTGTAGAACCGTAATTCGGGAAAAGTTCTGAATCGTCCGGTTTTGACACTTTAAACCGTTCCGACATCGTCAAAGAGCGTAATTGTGCGCTCACTTGAAAAAGCGCCGCGCACTTGCTAGGTCGACCACGCTGTTTGTAAACACTGTAACATCCAACCACAGCAACTCTCGACCACGTCTGTCAACACACTGGCGCTACTAGCGCTAGACGCCAGAGTTGCCAAGCTGGAAGGGGACGCTCCGAAATAGTTCGTAACGCCCGCTCTCGAAAAAAAAGTTATTGAACAATGAAACCCTTCTTCCTTAATAAATTTGAATTAAATACTAGAATATTGTAATTGGTTAGATTATAAATCACTTTGTTCACTAGTTAGACATATAGTAAGAGGTGATTAGGGCAAGTAGATTAGAATGTTGCCTGCATTGACTTGAGTTTTTTATAGCATTGTTACAAATTTCGAAGTTTGTAAACAGAAAAGGTTTGCTGGGCACGGTGCAAACTGCAAAGTTAAACTCATTGTTGTGAGGAAGTTCTTGTCATTTTAAAGAGGTAATTGTATGACTTTTGTAGGTGCAGCGTGAACTTTCCTAAATTTCACTATAAAATGGAAATTCATATCAGTTTTGTAAATGCTGAATTTTTTTTAACTATTATTTCCTATTTAAGTTAATTGCAGTACTTTAAAAATCTACCATGCTTGTTCGTAATTATCTACTAAAACGAGAGACTTTCCCATTATTTGTAAAACTGTTTTAGGTGCATATTATTTACTCTATAATGGTGTGAGTTCAACTGAATTATTTTAATTCGTGAATCTATAGAGCAGGGTTAACACGCCCTATTTATTTATTATGTACGTATTTATTACATTCTTATCTCGTCTACATTTTCACGTACGGTAGGCTACAGTTCTCACTGCTGGTCGTACACTATACCTAGTGATTTATTATATTGTGTAACAAAATATTTTTCTAAAGTACAATAGGTAACTGAGCCTACTCATCGTACACCAAGTAAACTATTTATTTTATAGGTACAGTTTACTAATTAAAATGATTCTGTAGTGGCTAGAAGTATACCACTATAGGAACATTTTCGTTAGTAAACTATACCTCTTATCAACAAAATTGTCACAAATGTGTCCGCGATTTGTTTGTGGGGGTACCAGTAAATAATTGTGATGCCTGTTAATTTACTTACTTTTCTACATAGCTTTAATTCTGAAGACATTTGAGTAATTTTTGTTTCCATTTGCTGTGTGGATTCAAAATGTTTATCAGCGAAACTACAGTCAGAATAATAATATTTTAAAGCTTTTCATTATTATGGAAGCACTGGAGTGATTGGACAAATACATAACCTAAACTAGTTGTAGGCTACTTGTTATATCATATGTAGCCTATAGAAAGACAACGGTTGCCAAGAATTTCTTCATACGCAACCCTGAACCAGTTGATTGCATGTGCTGCATTTATTAGTACAGGTAGGTCTTTTAAAACTGGCACAGACTTTTATTCGAAAATTGTTTTTTTTTTCACAGAATTTACGTAGTGCTTGTGCAGCTGCAGTTTGAAATGTTATGGTTCTCTCTAGATGAATGTTCTATGTAATTTTTTCTATAGATCATAACTTCAAAACGACAACAATTCATACTGTTGGCAGGTTTTAATATAAAAAACTAACATAGCATATTTTCTAATTTTAACTGAAGGTTATGTCTTACTTACTTCAGAATAACTTCTAGGCCTAGGCCCTAATCGCAGTAGGCTACCTACCTGAAGTTACCACTTCAAAATTAATTTGGTATCTGCCTACAATTCTACCCAACACATGCAGGAAATTGTCACTATTAAAATTTGTATAAATATTCTCGATTCAGAAAGAGGTTAAGACATTTTGGCTGTGATTTTCTTAATCTGGTCAGCCATAACTTAGGAATCACATACAGTATGGATAAGCCTTGTCTGTCTTCATTGTAGATCTAAGATTTGTAACTTGTTATACGGGTAAACCACTGATGCTGGTATTTCTAATCATACATTTGTAAGGACATACATGTCTGTAGCTCGCAGTAACACATTGTATACCTACTTATTAAATATGAGTAATAACATTAAGTGATAAATTCATTTGCAAGCTTGCTGTTAATGATTGGATATCAGAATGAATCAAAATAAGAATGGGACAGTAAAGAATTGAGTTGAATGTATTACAGCAGCACTCTGAGAAGAAAAATCAATTCCACCAATGTAGTCACTGAACTAATTTTTTTAAGGGGCACACATGGTTATTTGTATTTTTGCACAGGTTGGAAATTCACATTCAAGTATGTTGGAAACCACGTGTTCATAAATTACTTATCTACAAAAGAATAAGTAGGCTACTCGTTCAGAGCCCTGTAGGCCTATTGTATAGAATAGAGCTGCCTTTTCACTCACTGTATTTCAAAATCTACTGCTGAGGTAGATGCAGAACTAATTAAGAGCTCTTATGTACAGTGTACTTGGATAAAGACTTCCTTTCAGTAAAATAGGATCATACCTTGAAGTACTCCGTAACTTACTTTCAGCAGCATGACTAAGACAGTGTGCACTAGTTTAGTCCTTTGCTCATACTGAGTAATTTTGTAACACTTAGTATGTGTCACTATAGTCCTTATCACTCCTTTGCTTTTGGGCCTTCATCATGCAAAACATCTTAAGGTTACAAATAAGTGGAGGACAGAGGGGGAGAGAGAGGAGGATTTCAGACCATCAGTAATGGTGAGAGGACTGGGGTGGTGCACACTGCAGGAGAGGGGGAGAGTGGAGCGGCTGGTAAGGATGTTTAAGGCGGTGAGAGGGGTGGGTGGGTGGTCACAACTGGGTGACAAGATACAGAGAGGTATATTCAGGGAAGGGGTGATCATGAGTGGAAGATACAGAGGGTGGGGAAGAGGACAGAGAGAGGAAAAAACACTATGATGGTGAGAACGGTGAAGGATTGGAATGAATTGGCGAGGGATGTGGTTGAGGTGACGGGAGCGAGGGAGTTTATGAAAAAGTTGATGGGGTCGGAAAATTGAGAAAAGGTAGGTTAAGAAAATCCTTGCCACAGGGCTGTGGCCCAATTGCAAAAAGAAAAATTAAATTAAAAAAAAAATTTTAAAAAACACCTTTGATGATGATGTCTCCCTGAAGCGTGAAATGTGCTGCATAGGCCTATTACGAAAGCAAACATACTCTGGGAGATGATAGAATTGTAGGTAGGCCTACTTTTAGAACTTAGCAAATACTATTTGAACATTATTTTTAAGTAGATGAAAGCTACAGTTTTAGATTTTGTCAACATTAAGTTATATTTAGCAATGAGATAGTTGAACTAAATTTATTTGACATTTAGAACTGGTGAACAATTTTTATGATTGGTAACGTAATGAGTGATTTGTACCAAGATCACACATTATTCATGTACCGTAAGGTATCATAAATTGTTAGCCGAGTTATTGTAACTATTGAATCTACTGAAACTATATTTAAATTATTGAGTAGTATTAAATTTAATAAAATAACACAAAATACTTGTGAGAAATTATGAACACATCTTGCAGCTATTCAGGTGTACTAGCTTGAATGGACTGGAACAAATTAGGAGTTACATCTTAATAAGTGGTTAAAAAATAATAATTTTGAAAGTTTTATAATTTTGTGCACCATATCTGCTAGAATTTTTGTTTGCATTTTCAGAGTATATAGGTGCCTTGAGAATGGATTGGATTCACTGTAACTCTTGTTGGACACGCCCTATTGACGTTAAGAATAGAACGTTCAACATCACAAGCTGTGGACATATTTTCTGTGATGTCTGTGCCAAAGATGGTGAGTCATGTTTGTAAATAGTTTAGAAACCTGTTACAGTCTATCTAACTCTGACAATTGGGCTGCTGTCTGGTGATGAGTTCTCTCCAAAATCAAAATATGCTTCCTGAATCTTCTAACCCTCTACTCCTCCCACAGTATATTCCATTCCCCCACCATCCTAACAAGCATAGACTGACTGCCTCACTCTGTTCTCCTTCACTCTTTCTTAATTTTTTCACTGTGGTTTCCTCTTCCCGTGTAGGCCTACCATCCCTTATTCAACTGACAACGTAATTTCCCCGAACCTCCCTCTTCATTTATGACTCCTTCCGATTTCTCTCATCGTCAGTGAAGACCTAAAGTTTAAAGTTATTTTCCTTTACACTTCACCTATCTCACTGTCCTAATTTAAGTTATACTTTCTCAATCTCCTGCACCTGTACTTCCACATATGGGTCCAGTCTGCTGCAGCATATTCTGATATGGCCATACCATTGTGTAATATGTCTTTTATTTAACCTCACAGCTGTCTCCCTTCAGGACCCTTTCCAGCATACCCAACAACCTTCTGCCATTCGTAATTACTCTCTTTAGCTTGTTTTTCCACCACTCTGATATCTCTTGCCCATTTTACCTCTTTATATCTCTGCTGACCACTTTATTCCCTGTAAAACTCTTTATTTTAGTCTTATGCACATTTGTTATCTTTTTCTTAATAGCTCATGACCGTATCCTGTCAGTGTCCATCCTCTAGTTTATTCCCACAGTCCACTACTGTGTACAGTACACAATCGTCAGCAATTGTATTTTGCCAGCAATTCCCAAACCCTTATTCACTATGATGGTAAACAACAAAGGACCCAACAACACATTTCTCTGCAGCACACCTGGTGTAACCTCTCCTTCTGATAAAGACTCCCCACTGTAACCCTCTTGCTTCGACCCTTGAGGAAGTCCCCATCCAGCAGTTCATCCTACTTCTTTATCAAGATTCCATAGGGAACCTTGTCGAAAATCTATGAAGCAGGCATCCACCTGCTTCCCCTCATCAACTACCTAAACTAGATTCACTTCATTCAATAAACCTGCCAACTGACTCTAAAATGAGTATGCTTTTCTAAACTTGTTTGGTACTTCTGTAGTCAGTTCCTGTCATTCAAGACATTTATCATGGAGTGTACCAACTATTTCTCCATCACCTTCGCTGTATAATGTTTTATTTCAGACTCACCAGTCTGTAACTGCCTGGCTTCCCCCATCTTCACCCTGCTTATACACTGGAACCCCCAACACCTCCTTCCATCCTTGCAGCAACTTACCTTCCTCCTCTAGTGACCTAACAAGCAACACCTCCAGAAATTTAACTAACTCTTTCCCATCAAACTTAAGTGTTCCGTTCCCTACTCCATCTGTCCTCATCTTGCTCTTCAGTTCCTTAATTACCCTTTCTACATCATGTTTCCTCACACGAAACATTCTATGTAACCCTTTGTTTCCTACAGGCTTTCCGTTACAATTTTCTTTTGCCTCATTCACTAAGAAGTACTTAGCCTTCAGCACTTCAGCTTTTACCTTTTCATCCATTGCAGTCCAGCCATTTGTACCTCTTAATGGTGGGATCTTTCCTTTTCCTCCCTTACCACCCTAAGATACCCAACAATTTAAATTATCTGTTTGTTTCCTGTTTGAGCATACTTTCCTACTCCCTTCTTCGTTCTGTTTCATTAGTTCCTTGGTTCTTTGCCTTCCATTACGAATTCACTTAGGATGCAGTCACTTACTTTCCCGTTTCAATTTTATGATTTCCTTACCATGTTATAGCGGATCTTTCCTGGCCCTAAAACCTCTCCACAGGAAACATTTATTCAACATAACATTTATTATCCTTTAAAATTCTCTCCACAAGTAGCCTACTTTTATATTTCTCTAGCCCATTTTTCAAAACTTAGTTGCAACGACTGTCAAACTGTTGGAATAAAGTAAATTCTTGCCATAGCTCATACTCAGAATCTTCATACATTAATAAATTGCAGCTGTAGCCTACAATTTCAATTAAATGAGAAAGATTGCTTTTGGTGATTGAATGAGAAGTAGGCCCGTACATTCAAACACTATAGTTATGTTAAGGGTTGAAACAGTTTCCAGGGATGAACTGGTAAATTCAGTGTGTCTGTAAAATATGGTTTTACTTTACTTTAAATTAACCTGCAAAGCCTAACATTTGTATGAAAATTAATTTTTCTTATGAAGCCTCGGTATTTTGTCTGTGCATATAAAAAGGTTCATAAAAGGGCACATCCTTAAAGTACCGTAATTAACTTTTTTTTGTTAGTAGCCAGGTATAGCAACATTTTTGAACAAAAGAAATAATACCATCATTATGCTTTTAATTTTCTGTTCATTACTTTAACAATTTCTCATTTTTATACACACCTTAAGCTGTTGTATTGCTGTAATATGTAATTTCAGTAGGTAAATAAGGTATAGAATTACAGGTTTTTGTACCCACATGTTCTATTGCTGCGAATTAGGATTTATAATTTATATGATTCATATGCTCTTCCATTTTGGCTGGAATATTTGTGCTGTTAGGCATTTATTTAAGTTCTCCAATTATTTAAAGAATAATAGGTAAAGTCACTTCATTAACAAAATGTCAAGGACTTAGTAATTGGCGGTTTAGTATTTTCCGACTATAAAGTGCAGACATGCCTTTGTGTTCCTGCAGTAATTAGGAACATTGGAATTGACATTTCTAAGTAGGAAGGCTAAATTTATCGTCAAAAGCAAGTTCTATAGATACGGAACCATTGGCTTACACAGATGGGCAGCAGGGAAGGAGTTGGCTAGGGCAGTCATGGCATTAAGGAACATCCTAGCATTTGCTTTTAATGATGTCTGAAACCCATTGAAAACTGGAATCAGGATTGCCAAACTGGGAATTGAATCTAGGACTTTCTAATTATGAGTCCAGTGTTCAACCAATACACAACCTTGCTCTGTCAGCCATTTTTGGGAAATTTTGAAAGTGAGGAGTAGGAGAAGGTGGTGAATTAGTTCTATCCCAGTAAACCTTTGGCCCCGCTTCACTATTGCTTAGTTTTGCAGATGATGTTCTGTGCACTTCAATTTCTTTTAGTTTGTGGTGCTTCCATAATGCTTCCACAGCAGTGGATCAGTTCTCTTCAGTTTACCACAAACATATCATACTCGCTATCATTTTCGAGTGTCTTTTGGCAATTTTTCGTCTTTGTACTTGTGCTACCAGTTCTGAGCTTTCTGATGGTCTGTTCGTTCTTAACAAACCAGTATAGTTCCAGACCGTGGGATAGATAGCAACCATGTTTGGTCCTCTGGTTTCGTGAGGGCTGCTGATGGTACCTTTTTCGCCCCCTACTCTGCTTTTATTTCCTGCAAATTAGGTTGTTTGTATGTGGGTTAAGAGACTGTTTATGCTGGAAAATTTGTCACTCTGTCATGAGACTACATCACTTTGCCTCCTCTGGTTATCGCATTCGCTGTGTGAGTCCACCAGTGTAGTGAAGTGTTTTCACTAAGATGCAAACATGGGACATGTGTAAGAATGTGCCCTTATATCGCTAGCTTGCTACCACTGATAATCAACAATAGGCTCTGCAATTTTTTTAATAATCATAGGGAAGACATGAGCACTGAATTAAAATTAATTAGCACAGAAGTCACAGCCATGTCTGTATTATAGTGTATTGTGTCATGCTTCTTGAGTTGTGTTTCAGAAAGGAAGATATGCTCGCAGTTTCAACTTATTATGTAGGCCATCCTATGCTTCTTTGAACCAGCCACACGTGAATCATAGGGAAATTTTATCTTAAGTTTTAGACTGATTAATTTTAGCACCCTGAGTGAACCTCTCTATTCTCCTTAAATAATTATTTACGTCAGGCGTAATGATATACTGTTTATTTGGTCTTTTTACATCCCCTTGAATGGCATAAGGTCTTGGTAGAGGTACTTGGGAGAAAGGGGGAAGAAGTTGGGCAATGTCTCTTCAAGGAACTACCCCGTCATTCACCTGGAGTGATTTTGAAAATTCCTGGAAAACCGAAATCAGGATATCTGGGGCTGGAAAGCAAACAATGGTTATGCATTCAGTATAGGTAATCTTGGTTCACAAGTCCATATGGGAGCCCATTTCACTTGGTGCTTTGACCCAAAACTAACATAATTTTGCATAAACTGTTTCTATATTAATTATGGGTTAGCTAAATTTCCCATCCTACATCCAAATGAGCATGTTCCTTGCACTGACCAAGTGGGTTGTGATGTTTTGCTATATGTGTACCTATGGGATTGGAAGGGGGTAAAAAACACTCAAAGTGGACAACAGATTTACCTGAAAATAAACAGAAAAATTCTAAAGTCACCCTCCACTATCCCAATACATGTTAATAAACATTACAAATCCTGTGCCAGAATAAATTTATTGAAAAGGTAAGTAACATATGCTGCATATAACAGTCTACAATGTTGGGTATAACATATTCAAACTCATTCCATACAAGAACATACATTAACAAACCATGTAACATTTTAAACATACATAAAATACAATTTCCATTGCTTCACAATATTTTTGCCATTTGGCCTTAAGATGTCCATGAATAGTCTTTTAATGCACCTTAAATCATTCGCTTTGGGATTCAAAAGGTACCTGAGAGAGAGCAGGATAACCCCTTAATGACAAACACACTATAAAAACAGTCCCGCGAGGGCTCCCTTGGGTGTCGATCTGACGAGTCCAATTTAAACTTGACTAAGCAGTTAATAAATGTCGACACAGTTTGCACCTGTTTACTCTAACGAGATCGCAGATCCAACATTCATAAACAATTTCCATTCAATACTCTTCTTACCTGGTATTCCCGTAGATTCCTATGCATACACAATACACATTTAACGAACTCGTGGCCAACAATGTCGTTCATCGACTATTCGCGGAGCGCGGAGATTCAGTTAGGGTCAGCGAAATTTTACCGTCCCACCAATAAAACTCCTTGGAGATCCATGCATCTCTCTGGGAAATATACCAATAGATATTATCATGGACTCCGCTGATGACGATCTTCAAGCCTGTCCTTAATATAGATGTCCGCTGCAGCTGCTTATTTGACGGTCCATCTCGCGTATATATGCTCATGACTCAGGTGTGGTCGCGATACTATAGTTCCTCGATCATCTGATGATTTCCCAAACACTGTGCGGACTTATATTATCGACCAGGCTCAAGTTCAAAGGATAGCTTTGTTCGATATGGTAGACAGAATCAGAGCACCTGGTCCCAAAGGGCCTCTCGGGACGACGACCCAAGCGAGACTCCCTGTCCCAGGGCAGTCCACTCTAGCTATACCCCTCCAAACTTCCCCTTGATTCCTTGCCTACGTCATCAGGCACAGTCATCACCTCCTGATGACATCATAAACTCTCCAACAGATAGTCACACTCAATACCTCTCGGGGAAATGGCCGAAGTTCACTCGTAAAATACAGTCAAATGGAAAACCAGTAAATAATGTATAAATTATTTTAACACTGCAAAAATATATGGAAAACCAATTCTAAATATATCCAATGTGTACAGAAGGGTTTCTACACAGAATTTACTATTCAAAGAATACTCCAGGGGGGACTAACGTCACCCAACCCACCAAGGGTGGCACAAGGTAAGTGGATGTTAGTCTCATCGATAGTGAGGTTATTAACGTCATGCAAGTTGACACATTGACAAGAAGTGGGAGAGGGATTGGCTATGGCCTTTGTTACGGAACCATCTTGTTATTCGCTTGGAGTGATTTCAAGAAACTCTGTAGCTACGTGATTGGAATAAAAAATTACTGTATTTCAGTTACATAAGTGGTGTGGCATCCTCCTTGGTTCTTACAAGGATGTGAAATATGTTCAAGTAATGACTGGATTCAGTTTCTTGGACGTTCTCCAGTTGCAAATTGAATGACTGTCAAAGAAAACTGAACAAATGAAAGAAAACCATAAAATAAGCAGAGCATGCTATAGTCAGCAAGATACATACACAACATGAAATTCCAAAATGGTTTTTTTATTTTATTTGCTATTATTTTCATTTATGATCTGTTTGTTCCTTGTTTTTATTTGACCCGATTCCATTTTGGAATTTCATGTTGTGTATGTATCTTGCTGACTAAAGCATACTCTGCTTATTTTATGGTTTTCTTTCATTTGTTTAGTTTTCTTTGGCAGCCATTCAATTTGCAATGGAGTACGTCCAAGAAACTGAATCCAGTCATGCACTCCCATTGCTCAGTTTTTTCAAAGATCATATGTTGAAGTAATATTGCAGGGTACAAAGTATATGTCAAGTTGTAATTTCACTAATTAAATTCTGCACCTTTGGCCCATACACCGGCAAACATTTAAGGCGCCCACCTACTGGCTCTATGTTTGTGAGAGTGAGTCATGGCGTCAAGGACGATGTTGACCGGCTTATCTGGTGCGGTATCACTTCTAGCGCAAGACACTAAAACAGAATGCAGTGGTATCGTAGGTCACTCGCCTGACTGATACTTTCAGTGGTGACCCCATCTTTTAATTGGTGAAAAGTTTTAAGCATAATTCATTGCATTTTGTTTCAGGAATAGTTTTTCAGATATGATAGGTTGAATAAGCTGTTTTTACATGTTTTGAGGGACTCCAAAATAATGTTTTTAGTTGACATGATGTTTTGAAACTACCTCTCCGTCATCGTTTGAAGCATATTTTTTTTTATCTTGACACATTGGGCACGTGTGGAATTGTTTAGTAAAGAAACTTTATTTACAAGCACACAACGTATTATAAGTGCTTGGTAGACAGCCACCTTAACACTCAAATACTGCCTGCAAGTTGTAAAGTGGGCAGTAAATTTTTTCATCTTGTTTGCCAGTTATGTACTCTGTTTGTTCACTGTTCTCATGAATCTTGCAATCGCCAAAATGTATAGATTTGTTTATTTCCAGGACAAGGTATGTTCTTTAAACTGTGTAACATGGATTCCTTACATGCAATATTAATGTGAGTCTGTCATGTTAATCTTTTCTTTTAATTAAACATAAGTTGACTCGTTTTTTTCGACAACATTAACTAATTAAGGGCGTGGTCTATTTCAATTTTCATCACCATTTTTTTTTGTACCACATATATTTTTTTTATTTTAGACACTAAATGTGACTAAATTTGGCTCTTATGAAATTTTTTTATCTCTCATAGTTTTCGCGTAATGGCTTGTTAAAGTCATATTTTGCATGTTTCCGTTTTAAGGACTACACTAAAACCAACTGACATATGAAACTCAAAAAAATCACAGTGGATAAAGACATTGCAGGCTACAATGTCATGCTCATAAAAATTAAAAATAAAAATTATTTGTATTTAAAAAAAATATATTGAATTTTTTAATTTTTTAATTTCAGTGTCACCATTTTTTTTTAATTCAAATAATTTTTATTCTTAATTTTTATGAGCTTGACATTGTAGCCTGCAATGTCTTTATCCACTGTGATTTTTTTGAGTGTGGTATATTAGTTGGTTTTAGTGTAGTCCTTAAAACGGAAACATTCAAAATATGACTTTAACAAGCCTTTACGCGAAAACTATGAGAGATAAAAAAATTTCATAAGAGCCAAATTTAGTCACATTTTGTGCATAAAATAAGAAAAAAAATATTTGGTACAAATAAAAAATTAAAAAATTGTGGTAGACCGCACCCTTAAATATTGGAAGCATACTTCTACAAAATTGTGTTCTTGTATATAACATGAGCGTAACCAATATGATTCGACTAAAAGCCCTATGTTACATTATTTTGGGTTTCTTGTATTGAAGTTTGGTATTTGTGCAATTTATCTTTTTTGTTATGTGTATTGAGAGCATTTTGTTTTTGTTCTGAAATAACAATTATTACAGATCATCACATTCTGAGCTAACCTGTTGTGTAGAGTATACAAATTTGGTTTTTGGGTACAGCATTTTCATATTTTAAGGTTTTACGGTCTGTTCTTTATATTCAAGTGCCTTCACAACCATAAAGTGTCTTAAGTATGTAAACTACGTTTAAAAATGCAATTTTTACGAAATATGTAGTAAGTTGTAACTAACCTTCTTGTAGGATTTTTATCAAAACTTTACTTATATGAGTTTGTTATTTGTAGTGTACATATTACAGTGAATTATATGTTTAGTCTCAAGAGTTAATTTTGCCGTTATAGCTAGCAAGTAAAGCCTAAGTATATTGTGGTTGGCAGGTATATATATGCATTCTCATGCTAAGAATGTAAAATGTGAGAGTTTGTTTCTGAAAGTAGTTTTCAAAATGTTTAATTTTTTTAAAGATAAGTTTTTTTTTTTTTTTTTTTTTTTAATTTATGTTTAAAGAGAATTTTTGCTTGATTGCTGTCATCTCTTATTTAATGTAATTAATGTTTTCTTTCAGCTAACAAATCTGGCAGTGATACATGTAAGGCATGTGGGAGAGAATGTTCGAGGCGTATCCTGAATGCAGATGTGAGTTTTGCATTAATTTGCTTGTGTGGTAGATTATAGTATAGACTGAGCACTCAGTAGAACTTGTAATTAATTAAAAATAGGTTTTATTGGACCAAAAGGTGTTAGCTGGTGATAGTGTTGAAACCTTTACACTGGTTTTTAATTACATAGAAGTTTTCATATTAAAAATAGTAAAGATGGCTGCAAAACGCCTGAAAGAAAACCTTATACAGTATACACTTTATCGTAAACGACCTATAACATAAATAATTGGGCAGTGTTACTGCAGCCTAGTTTTTGTTTCACAGTATTGTTTGATTTCTAATACCTAAGTTTGTTACAACAAGGGTGTGGTTTTTATTTGTTTACTCTTTAAAGTGATGTTTAAGTTTTAGGAAATTGCAATTATTTATGTAACTTGAGTGAAATGTACATTGGAGTATCCTTTTTTTTACAATCATTATTTGAATTATTTATGACAGTTTAAGGAAATCACATGGTCTGCTTTGAAAATTACACATCTCAATCCAATTTTCAACTTTTTCTCTTTTCAGCAAACTTCAAAATTATTAAAAATATTTGTGCCTGTAAAGTAAAACATTGACTCAGTGCAACCCTTCCCAAACACAGATTTAGAGTCATGCTACCTTTGCTGATTTCCAAAACTCCTATCCTGTAACTTAAATAAAAAATAATAAATGACAGTCAACGTAAATTGATTCCTGAAGTAATTTTAAAATGTTTCGGGTTTTAAGAAGGCTAACTTAATAGTAAATACAGCAAAGCATAGTATCCATTTTAGTTTAAATTTACAATACTACTTGAAAGTGCTTCATATTTGTAATAAAGTTTACTAGGTATATGAAAATACAAATTTTGAACTGAAATTCAAATTTACTAGTCATATTAGATAGTGTTTTGAGTTTAAAGAACTCCATGCAACTGAAAAAAATAAAAATTTATAAATTTATGTAGTTCAAAGTCTCATGTGCAAAGCTAAACATTTGCAGCATGTGCATGATACCAAATAGTCACTTCTGATAGAATTGAATTTCTCTTCTCAGTTACAAGACGTAAGCATTGAATTGCTTTAGTAACATGAAAAAGAAGTGAATGGTAGATGTTTCCCTAAGTAGATTTAATAATCAGCTATTAACTTACTTCCCAATATGTATATACTGTATTGCATGTTAAAAATAATCTTGAATGGACACATCAGTATGAAGAATGTAAATACAAGTAAACTACGGTAAGCAGGGATGGGGGTGACTGTGGACGCATGGGTTGACTTTGGGACATTACAAAAAATATTTCTTGCATACATGGGAGCCCTGAATAAAGAAATTTACTTGTGATAGATTTAAAATATAATAACATTTACTGTAGTCAATTTTTACTCACAGATTACACTAACGGAAAATAAAAATAATGTCACAGTCACCCCGCTTACAGTACATAAAATTGTTGTACATATGTGTGATGAATCATAATATTTAGTGTACCATGACTCTGCCATGTATGTTTACGCTACAATAATTCTCACAACTTATGGCAAGCTATACAAGTAAGGGAATTGGTGCGTGGAAAATCAAAAACATATTTGAACTGCGTGTGGTGCATTTTAGAGTGGTCGCTGTGGTTATTTGCTTGCACTCATGTGTTTTGACAACAAAGTTGTCAGTTGCAACTGCATTTAGAAGGAGTTTGGGAGGAATGTAGAAATTCACACACACTTTCAGAATGTCCAATTTTGAGCACATGTTTTGTGTCATATCATCACCAATTAGAGAGAGAATGAAAAATAAAAGCTTTACATATTAACGTGTAGTACACAATTTATATTACTGATTTGATCAATCAGTAGTTGCTTAGAATGATTAAATGTTTTGTATTGAAATTAAAAATTTTGTTGCGAAATATTGTTTCACTCTAAGCAACTACTGATTAGTCAGCTCAATAATACATTAATTAATAACAGAAACCTCTTGTGCAAATTTTTATTCATGATAATTGGAAATCCCACTTCACTATAGCTCCTACAGCCTAGAACTGTCAGACGTGAAATGGCTATTATCTTCTGTTAGTCCAATTCTTTTAAATTATATACTGCACTGAGAACACTGCTTGGAGATACATCGCTAATTTTAGAGTGTTAAGTGTGTGTTTATCCATTACTGTCACAATTATTTTTTGATAGCTTTACTTGGGTATATAGACCATATTAATTTTACTTCAAAGTTGTATTTTTAACTAACACCTTATGCTTCATAACCTTAGAGTTACTGTACAGCAAACCTTTTAGAGTGGAAACATTTTTATGTTGTTGGGGGAGGGGGGAGAAGTAATTGGGGACAAGGCAGATTGTGTTTCCATGTGTTTGCCTCACTCCTATAATGTGATCTGGGTGAGGCCAAAGGGGAGAGAGATGCCGTAGCGCTTTTACAAGAGCACCACTTGGGTTTTGGCGGGAAAGCCAAACACCTAAACTGCTGGGTGCGTTGGTGCGGGTCGTAAGTCTACCGTCCTTGTTGCGACGTCCCCTCTGGATCCTCCACGTCGATGTTGTGTTGGTCCTGTTGAATATCCTGGTTGGCAGGTATAGCTTGCTAAGTGCCAGAAAGTGGCCATGGCTGGAATAACTCACTTGCAGCTTGGATTACTGAGATTTATTAGTTGTCATTCGACTCATTCACTGAATACACTCACGTGCAAGTTGAGGGGACCCTACTCATAAAGTCTGTGGGCGGCTGGAGTTGGTAAGCATGTTACGTGGGTACACGACTATGAACAATCTTATGTGAAAGAAGTTAAACCCCTGGGCTTCCGAGCTTGCAGGGATGGGGGTGGCGCTGCTCTTAGATGAAACAAATTTAAACTAAAAGTTCTGGAAAAATGAAGTGACTATTGCAGCTAAAGTATTGACAAAGAGAATGCTGGTCCAGGAGCCGCTACGCCGCATAGCCGTACCCCCCTACGCCCCGAACAAGACTAACTCATCATGGCGTCGACCCTCACTCGGTGGTGAGGGTAGGCGCGAAGACAACTCCGCGTGACCACTTTCTGCACTATTGAATTGGAGAGATATATGCAAATACAAAGCACGTGGAAAAATACACAAAACACAACTTTACCCTCTTTTTAAATAACAAAATTACTGATAACATTATATATTACTCATTGAAGGAAAAATTACTTTTTAAATTCCTTCCACTTTGGTTGGCTTCTTAAACTGTCACTCTCAGTCCGAGCGGGCATTACTTAATAAAATATTACTCAGTATGCACTCTGATTTATTAGTATTTATGCTGCACATAAATTTATATTTAAAAATCTTGGCGTGCTCCGCCCCGGTTTTCGTGCTGTCAGGTCGTTACCCTGGACCGCTGCCGTCACTCTGGAGTCATTTAGCCCTTTATTTCTGAATTTGCTGCTGTTGACGTTACATGTGGTGTTGGTACTCAAAATGTAGGAAAAAATTCATTGAATAGAATGATGTAGGCTTTGTGGTTATATTACTCCCGTACTCTGTGTAACTGGTGGCATTCATTTTAGCACATTGCCGTGTCTTGCACATTGGCACGATGCCTTGCTAAACGACCAATGTTCCTTGCTCTGTAGAGGTTCTTGCACTTGGGGTTGACTTAAGTTGTTGTAATTATGCCTTTTAAGAAATTATCCTTCGTGGTGCCTAGATGACCATGTGGTTACATGAAAGGAGCCGCTCAGTTGTACCTGTTGTGTATAGCTGGGATTATGTAAGGAAATGTAAAGGACATAACAAGAAGTTGGCAGGACTGCAGGTGGCAGTGGACATTATGCATGTATACTGGTAGTATGTTTGTAGCTAAGTAAGAATGTAGACGGTAATAAAAGATGATGAGAAACAAACAAAACATGGCGCAGTCGTTGCGAACTAAAGTTTCCAATTAAGTTTTGTAACTAGTGAGAAAAAGTTTCCTTGCAGAAAAACACGTTTATGCGGATTTTGTTTATGCTCATGAAAAATGGCAGACACAAACAAACCGAACATCCTGGACCTGACTGGAATTGTCAGTGAGAAATGGAGACAATTGAAACAAAACTTCGACATCTACATGGTAGCATCAGGTAAATCAACAAAACCTTCAGAAGTGAAAGCAGCGATTCTACTTAACCTAGTCGGAGAAGAGGCAGTGGAAGTGTTTAATACATTTAAACTCTCAGATGCAGAAAGGACCGACTATGACAAAGTGCGAGCGGCTTTTGAAACATACTGCCAACCTAGAAAAAACGTGCCATACGAACAATTTTTACTCTACTCAAGGAAGCAAAACGAGCGAGAACCATTTCAACAGTTTGTGACGGACTTGAAAAAGTTAGTGCAGAGTTGTGAATTCGGCCCGCAGGCAGACTATATTGTAAGGGATTGTATTTTTATGGGTGTTAGGGACTCTGTGTTACAACAAGAAATGCTACGAACACAAGATCTGACGTTAGAAAAAGCTTGTGAACTTGGAAGGTTGGCTGAAACAAGTACACAACAAATGCAGTGTCTTCAAGGTGATGTCAAGAAGCCGCTTGGACCTGAATCAAGTGTACCTGTATCAGTAAATGCAGTGTTCGCAAAGAAAAACGATACAGGACGAAAGATGCAATATGAAAAGGACAATATCAGTAAGTGCAAACAGTGTAATTACTCTCATGCAAGAAACAAATGTCCAGCTTATGGCGAAGAGTGTCATGCATGTGGGAAACTGAACCATTTTGCAGCTGTGTGTAGAAGTTATAAGGTAACAAGAAAAGTACGAGCTGTAGAGAAAGAGGGCCTAGATAGTGATGATGAGTATTATGTTGTGAGTGGTATCAGAGATAAGAAAGGTTAAGAGTGTAAAAACACAACAAAAAGAAACAAAATTGCATGAGGTCATTGCAGTTGAAGACAGTAAAATAAGATTCAAGTTGGATACAGGATCAGAAGTTAATATAATCCCAGAGAGAATATTTAAGAAAATTGACAACCAACTGAAGGTGAGAAGCACAAACGAAATACTTGAGAGTTATGGGGGTTTTAAAATGAGACCATTAGGGATTGTGAACCTGAGATGTGAAGTGAATCGGGTAGTGCAATATATGGACTTCAGAATTGCAGATGCAGACAGCACCCCCATATTAGGTTTGCAAGCATGTATTCAGCTGAACTTGATTAAAAGGGTGCACCTACTTGGCACAGAGGAAACCACTGTAAGGATCAAAAGTCCAGGGGATAGTCCAGG
>PNEQ01002225.1:7761-32508 GCA_003012365.1 Medauroidea extradentata | reverse complement strand
TCAACCTCAAGCCAGACCTCCAAGGAGGCACACGCAAACAATTTCAATAAAATTGAAGGATACCCTTGCATCCTTAGTTAAGAAAGGGAATCATACAAAAAGTAGTTGAGCCAAATTCGTGGGTGCACAACCTGATGATTGTGGAGAAACCAAACGGGACTTTAAGAATTTGTCTGGACCCCCAGGATTTGAACCCAGCTATAAAAAGGGAGTTCTACCAAATACCAACCTTGGAGCAGCTGACAGACAAACTGACTGGAAAGTCGTGGTTCTCTGTTTTCGATCTCAAAGACAAGTTTTTTGGCAGATTGAACTAGATAAGGAGTCCAGTAACTTATGTACATTTTCCACACCATGGGGCTGCTATAAATTTTAGCGTCTCCCATTTGGTATGTCATGTGCACCTGAAAAATTTCAAGAACTCAATGAACAGGTGTTTGGTGATATTGATGGTGTTGTTGTCTACTTTGATGACATTCTGATAGCCGCAGCGTCACAAGAAGAGCACGATCAAATAGTGGCACAAGTACTGCAAAGAGCACGGGATCAGAATATAAAATTTAATCCAGAAAAGCTTCAGTATAAAGTGTCTGTAGTCAGTTTTATGGGGCACTTATTGTCAAACAATGAAATCAGACCTGGCCCTGGACGAATATCAGCAATACTGTGTATACCAGACCCACAAAACAAGAAGGAGCTGCAAAGACTGCTAGGAATGGTGAATTATATCAGGCCATTTATTCCAAACGTGGCGACAATGACTGCACCTTTGAGGGAATTGTTGCGGGCCGATACCTCGTGGCAGTGGATGAAGAGCCACTCTGAATGTGTTGTTGCCATCAAATTGGCTGTCAGCAGTGCCCCTGCGTTAGGAACATTTGACGCTGATAAACCTATCACCATTCAGTGTGATGCACCTCAAGATGGACTGGGATGTTGCCTCCTTCAAAATGGCGAACCAATCGCTTTTGCATCCCGCAGTTTGACCGAGACTGAAAAGAAATGGGCACAGATCGAAAAGGAATTTTTAGCTGTAGTATATGCTACCACCAAATTTCATTATTACATTTATGGTCGTTCAGTAAGTGTTTTCACAGATCATAAGCCACTGGTGGCTATCATGAACAAGCAAGTGTCAAAAGTCATGTCATCTAGACTTCCGCGGCTGAAACTCAAATTATTGAAATATAATCTGGACGTACAGTATCTACCTGGGAAGATGATGCACGTTGCAGATCTCTTGTCAAGGGCTTACAGCGACGAAGACATGGAAGATGATGAAGAAATGTGTGAAATTGTTCACAGTGTCAGCAAACATTTACCTATGAGTGACGTGCGAAAGGATGAGTTCAGAAGAGAAGTGTCATCAGATCCTGCACTCAGTGATGTAGTGAAACTAGTAAAAACAGGGTGGCCTCACAAAAAGTCCAGTGTATTACCTCATTTTCTCCCATATTGGTCAGTGCAAAGTGACCTCTTTTTGGAGGATGGATTGTTGTTTTTAGGTGATAAGATTGTAGTTCCAAAATGTTTGCTACCTAGTATTCTAAAAGTGATTCATGAAGGACACTTTGGGGTTGTCAAAACAAAATCTAGGGCTAGGAGGTTGTTCTTTTGGCCTGGAATGGCAAATTACATAGATCGATATGTTGCAGAATGTAGTGTTTGTGAGAAGTACAGAAGCACAAATAGAAGAGAACCACTGATTCCACACTCAATACCAACACTTCCATTTGAGAAGGTAGGGGCTGATATTCTCGAGTTTGGAGGGAAAAGTTATTTGATTGTGTACAATTACTTATCAAAGTGGCTAGAAATAGTACTTTTGCACAACAAGCAAGCAAGTGGTGTAATACTTGCTCTTAAAGGTATATTCAGTACTCATGGAATACCAAAAATAGTAATGGCTGATAACATGCCTTTTAATTCATATGAATGCAAACATTTTTCACTTGAATATGACTTTGAATTTCACACTTCTAGTCCACACTACCCACAGGCCAATGGGATGGCAGAGAAAGGGGTGGGGATAGCAAAAAACATATTCCGAAAAAGTCAGGAGGAAGGAAAGGAACACTGGATAACGTTGATGGAATATCGCAACACACCTCTCTCAGGTCTGGAAGTAGCACCAGCACAGATATTAATGAGCCGACTTGTTAGAACACGAATACCGATAACAACAAAAAACTTGACTCCAAAAGTACACCCACAAATATAATCACAACTAACTTCAAAACAGACTAAGGTGAAAAATATCTATGACAGACATGCACGCAGAAAACCTACAGAATATAGCGAAGGTCAGGTAGTAGTGGTACAAAAGGGTCGAGTGTGGGAGCCAGCCACAATTGTGGAAAAAAACATGATGCGCCCCGGTCATACATAATTAAGGATAAATCGGGCAAAATTCTTCATCGCAATACAAAACACTTGAGACCATCACACAATCACAGGCAGACAAATGATACAGTACAATACACACTTGGCAATACAAATGAAACTGTGTGTAGGGACAGTTCAGAATCAAAAGAAAGTACTCAGAACTATGTCAGGAGGGAGCTTAGTATTGAGGATGAGGTACCCAGTATCGCTAGCTCACCAGACTTCAAGGGATTTGACCATATGGACAGCAGTAACCATTTGGGGGACATTACGGGAATTGAATTCAGTATGGACATATGTAGCAACCCTGCAGAGCTCATAAATGTGACCAGAGCTGGCCGTAAGATCAGAAAACCTCTAAGGTATCAGTAAAGGAGTGTCTATTTGTATTTGTGTTTGATAAACTGGGAAGGTGTAAATAATATATATAGTGTATGATGTGGAGTTATCTTTTGTGCATGTGATTACAATGCTCATGGTTGTATATTATGTATGTTACTATGTAACTGCTGCAGATGTTTGTAAAGGATAGGTTGTAGGTTTTTACATTACAATGGGTTGTTTATTTTTAAGTATGTGATGTAATTGCACATGGTCTGTGTACAAAACTGTGAGTGATTTCATTGAAGGGGAGGTGTTGTGTATAGCTGGGATTATGTAAGGAAATGTAAAGGACATAACAAGAAGTTGGCAGGACTGCAGGCGGCAGTGGACATTATGCACGTATACTGGTAGCATGTTTGTAGCTAAGTAAGAATGTAGACAGTAATAAAAGATGATGAGAAACAAACAAAACAGTACCCAGTGGTGAGATAATTTTATTTGCATAAAAAATAATTTAATGAGATTCTTTTCTTGCTCTGTATTGCTGTGTACATACATAATGGCATGAAAAATAATTTGTGTGAATAATAACAGTACAACAAACTCCGAATTATTTATGTTAATAAATGCTTGGCAACACACAGATAAACAGGAAACACAATTAATCAAAAAGTAGCCCTTTTACTAATATGACAATTAAAAAAAAAAGAAAAGGAATTTATTTATAATTTATTCAAACTCGGTAGTGACGTACAGTTTTACCTACAAATACAGTATGTATTTATCTATATCACACTCTTTTTCCCTTTATTAATAAAAATATGTCTGGAGTGAACAGTAAACATGAGAAAAAATTATGTTTAAATCTCGTTAATACATTTTTATCCAATAGAAATTGACATTCTAATGTTCCAAAAAGGATTTTGTACCAATAGTTTCTTTTTTTACTCTGTTAAACATGCAGAATGCTGCATGGATAATCTGGAACCGGTAAATCGATGCACGGATAGTCGTGAGTTTACTGTATATTGAATATTCCTAATTATTTTGACTTTGTAATCCACTTAGCTTGACAATAGTCACTGCATTAAATAGTTAGCCAAACTTCATAATTTTTATACTTTTTTTTTACTTTATGATAATTTTAACATTTGACTGCCGTTATAACAGTTGGTTTCCCCCTGAACATGAGAAGCTTGATACAGTTGTTGAGACCAGTATCTGTGTGATACTATATTCATCCAACCACTCGTCCAGGGAAATCTGTGAACATTTCGAAGGATTGACTGGGTGTATTGGTCTGAGGCTACTTTCAGTTCGGTGTCATGAAGATGTGTAAATTTAGAATGAGTTGTGCTCTGTGTAATGCACATGACTATGCATACTAGATTGGTTAAAACTCATTTTCTTACCCCATACAGTGAAGGCAGATCAAGGATAGGAAATGTGTACTCTTAACATGTTTCAAACTTTTTGGTTCTCTTCAGTTAGGTTTAGATTGCAGATTCCAGCAGTCAATCCTTTGACAGTTGACAGATTTCGGTGAACGATGGGTTGATAATATAAGGAACAACAGTACATTTACTGAACTAAAACCATTCCAAGAATCACTGTTGCTATCAGTAGTTGGAATGTTCCAAGTTACATTGGATTTACGCGTGGGTTCGAAAAAAAATCTGATTTTATGTTTTCATGGGCGCAGGTTAAAATTCCGAGCATTCCAAACGTGATTCTTTGTTTACTCGGCATAACATACATAAAATAATACCTGGACGTGGAGTGCAGTGTTGCCACATTATGCATGTAAAATGTCGTCATACAACATTTTGCCAATTAACATTTTCGTCTCCAATTTGGCCCAGGAGTAGTGTGGTGTGCTTATTATGTGTTTCTTTGTGGCCATCCTGTATATATGTAAAAACTAAATATAATTTCGTGCAGCCCTGCAGTGCGTGATCGACCAGTCTGGCATTGTGATTCTTTCTCGAGGTCGTGGAGGGGAATGCTGCTTAAAAGCTTGTCCCTTATTTTTCATTTACAGCATTATGATATGTGGCCTAATTGTCCCTCCAGTATATTCTATCCTTGCTATACAATTCTCTCTGAATACTTCTGTGTCTTTGTACATGATAATTGTACTAGTTTGTGTAAATATAACATGGTGTAAAATAGTTCAATATATTATTTTTATTGGCAGTTGTTTCTTTTTCAAGCTCATGTGTATGTTTCTTCACCAGTATGTATTTTGTTTTCTTTAGATGCATTCTGTTTTTAAAATAATTATTGATACTATCACTGGAAATCTTGTATTACACATTTTAAAAATTTTACTTTTAACTGTGTCTAGTATTTAATTTATTTTTTTATAAATATAAATTATATGCAATGTTAGGGAATCACATTTTTATTTTCAGGTGGGAAGCGACATTCAACAATTTTTCACAGATAGTCGAGAAATTCTGAAGAAAGCCTTGGATGTTCTTTCATTTCAAATTGGTCATCGAGAGCGACTTTCTGGTTATTTATTTGGGGTTGTAAGTATAAGATTTTATTTTAACAGTGTACAGGTTACGGCATGCACTATTTGTGCTACAATGCACTGAAATGAATTAATGCACTTTACTCTGCACATTCAAATTTGAAACAGAAACCACTTTTTTATTTTTATTAATTTATTTTTATTTACTTAATTAGATTACTGTCTTATAGTATATTTAATTCCAAATACGAAGCCTTACTATTGTAAAATGTAACATTTTATGCAATACCATAATTCAGGAAATGAAAGCCTTTTTAACATTATTCAGTTGTACTAGATATCTCTGAAAGTATACTTTAAAATTTCATCAAACTCTGTACACATAGCCTTTAGTATTTTCTAAAGTGACATGACTTTTGTGTGTTTTGTTCACGCCATGTTCATATTTTATTAATAACTGTTGTTGTTGTTGTTGGTTTTTTTTTTTTTTTGCATTAAATTTTACATCTAAGGAAATCATTTCAGAATTTTCTCAAACTCAGTACACATATCGTACTTATTAAAAATCAAGGTAACTTGACTATAATTTTTTTTGTTCATGCTGTTATCATCTTTTTTAAAATGAAGGCTATTTGAACACGTTACCTGAGGATTCATTTTTCAGAACTACAGTAGTTAAAATGAGCCCTGTCCAAAATGAACATCAACAAGAACTTGTGGTTTTCCTACCAACAATCGGCTACTTAAGATAAGTGGCAAAGATTGAAGAATAAGTGAGAACACCTGGGATTCAATATCTCAACTTTAAATATTGCTGAAAAAATTCTCTTTCGGTACTGTATATGAATTGTTTTCTAGTGCATAACTATGTATGGACTTCACCCTTTCACATGCAACAGTTGCCAGCCCTGGCATTGTCTGTGTTACAAAAGGAACTAGTTTTTTTTTTTTTAATTTCTAATGGTATTTATGAGAAAAATTACTATTTCTAGTAGGAGTGAAGCAAGCAAGTTCACTTCTTAAAGCTTTTTATTGAGCAGTATATATTTGTTTTGTATTTCAATTGGTTAGATAGTTTCAAAACTGGTTTCATAACATCATGGACACTATATTTCTGGAAAAACATTGTTTGGAAAGGGCTATTGATTCGAAGAACATGAACCTGAACCATTTGCCCTCGATACGGTAGTGGAAAAGTGTTTGTCAAATGTGTGTGAAATATGTATTAGGTTCCTCAAAAGGCATGTTTAGTATAAAAATAATTAGTGTTTTACTTAAATATGTTTGTTTATTCAAAGGAATTACAAATTTAAGTTTTTCTCAATACAGTGGATTCTCTATCCATCGTTTCTCATGGGACTGATAAAATATTTCAATACATGAGGAATTTTAATGGATGTGGTCTTAAAATGCTATAAAATAAAGAAATGGGCCCCAGAATGTGTCTCATGGATGCAGACATTTCAATCCATTAGGTTTCAATACATAAAGAATCCACTGTATTTTTTACATAAAGTGCAGTTTTTTGTTTGTGTTTTTAATTAATTATAACAAGAAATAAACTTTCACAGAGTTTCTCTAACAGTTACATTACACATTATAGATGTTGTTGAAATTTTTACCTAAAATTTTTCTTTCTACATGTATTGTTGATTCGGAGGATACTGACTATCGAATTGAGGCATTTTGAATTTTCTGTTGTCAGATCACTAATTCAAACAAACATGCACAAATTGTACCTTGATTTAAAGGGAATATACATATACAACGCCAACTTGGATTTTGATAATTTTTGCTGTAAATGAACAAGTGTATTACTAATAGAAATTTTGAATTACAAGTGAAAAATAAATTTTTTTAAATGTAATTCAGTACTGGTAGAAATTACTGTAAAAGTAATTGTTGGAAGTAATCCAATTACTTGTAATGTGTTACGTAACATGAATATAAATTTGTATTTTTGATGAAGTGTGTATGTTTTTTGCGGCCTTTGTCATGACAGTCTTGGCTTCAGGGCTGGAGCCGCTTAATGGTTGGCTGTGGTAACCGACTTTTTACCGAACATTTCAGTTGCCATCTTCAGTCACCTTGAGACCCTGAAGATGCCTACTGAAATGTTCACCAAAATGTTGGTTGAGTATTGTTTGTGTCTTTTTTTTAAAGTAGTTATGGACTGCATTATTTTAAGTAGTTTTTAAATTTTTGATGTACAGTACTTAACTGTAATATTTTGATCAGGTGGCAAAATACAAAATCCTGAAGAAAGAAGCTGCTCGTATGTCAGAAACTCTTGGTACATTGCAGAAAAAAGTAAAAACCTTGTAAGTAATGTTTGTTTTTACTATGAAAACTCGTATTAAAATTTAGTTTATTCTGAATGAACTGCAAAAATACAGTGATTGTGTATGTGGAAGACTAAACTTAACTGCAATAACAAATGGTATAAACATCAGAAAATGTATTAAGTAATGCCCAATGTCCTGTTGAGACATGAAGCATTTCAAAATATGTGCTAAATCTTTGTGGAATCCATACATTTGTAAGGTTGTGGATTAATTTTTCATCAAATGAGAACCTATTATTAAAGTTTTCGTAAGCTACTTATCTTTGGCTGAAGACCACACTGTTTCCTTGGTCTTAATTTTATTATACCTTCCATATTTGATCATGTTTTGGGCTGTTGGTGGTAAAGTGGGGACTTTTGAAGACCCAATTAATATTTTTTCTTAAGAAATTTGTAACCATCCATCACTTGTTAATGTAAACGTAGCTGTGTAGATTTTAACGTATCCACATGTCAGTGTCTAAGGACACAATGGAATGTACGTACAGTAAAACTTATCTATAACGACCACCCCTCAGGGTTCCAGAGAATATGGTTGTTATAAATGGGTGGTTGCACTAAATTGACTAAAACCTCTAGTTTAACCCCCACAGTTCCCGAGAATACCTTTGCTAATGACAGGTGGTCATAATAAAATTGGTCGTTATATAGGTAGGAGTTACTGTATTTTCTTTATCATCTTTGACAAGATGCTCTTTAAAAGTGCTAATTTTACTGTAAACAGCCTAGGCCTAAATCATGAGTTGCTACATATTACTTATGAAAGGTAAGATTATAATATTGAAAAGTGCTGTACAACGGTGACAGCTTGCTACAGCAGCATGATAAGAAGGTAGACAGCCAATATAATAAATAGTGTTTTTAGTGTTATGTGGCTGGCCTTTTTTCCTTACCTTCTTTTAAATGTTTCCTAATGCTTATGTGCAGTTTTTATTTTTATGAAATGTTTATTTACATCAATAATCCATTGGAGACAGATCCGTATTTTAATGCTGTGTTGTGAATTGCGTGAGTAGTTAAACAGCTGGTTCAGATCAGGAAGGCCGCTCAGTTTAATAAATTGTTTTTATTGTAGTTTCTATAGAAATTATTATACTTTCAAATCTATCTTTCCGTGTATGGGTCATTTGTGTAGAATGCCACATGTTTTCTGGCTCTCCATTGTTTCTTAGTCTACATGTCGTTTTCTTTTACTCTTCCGTGAATGTTTTTCTGCCTGTGTGTTTATTTTTGTTTCTATGTTGGCAATTTTAAAAATTTTTTTAAATATGTTAGGCACTGTTTCTCTACTTTAACCTTGTGATAATTCTTCTCTTTAAACAATGTAGATGAATCCATAATTTGTTACTTCAAAAAGAATATGTGCAGTCATCACTTATATATACACCCGCATATGCAATGACACAGACATGAGAAAAATAGATACAAATATGGAGAGCACTTATAAACCATTGTGCTTCTGGAATGGCCAAAGTAGTTACATTATTTTGCTCTGAATGTACTACTATCTTTGATGACTAGTTCATCATACAAAAATATTTTCAATCCTGTAGTTGTTGCATAATGATGTGTCAAAATAAAATTTTGCTGTCTTTATAAACCTCAGATAAAAGTTGCATATCACGTGGGGAACAAGCAGAAAACAATCTAGATGTAAGGGTTTTTGTTATAGTGTTATTCTCTGAGATTTTAAAGCAATTTAGAAAAACATTAAAATTTATATTTAGTCCTATCGGAATGCATAGCATAACCTATGTAGGCCTACCTTTATTTATCTTGAGTGGTTCCAGAAATTTGGGTTACTGTCTTATTAGACCTGTCATAACTTAAGAGGGAGTGGTACATAATTCAACGCTACAAGCATTAATCTATAACTGTAGGTTTCTTGAAGCCAATTTGAGAAAATTAAACAATAGCAATCTTAGACAATAGTTTTAGCCAATGTTTTAAACAAAACAGTTTCCAGCGTTACGAACGTCTGAGGCACAATCTCTGACGCCGGAACCTCGTGCATTTAACTGCGGCGCAAGAGATCACGTGTAACGAATGAGTAATTCTGGATAAATATTTAGTCATAAAGTTGTCAAACACCATTATCTAGGATTGTCACTGAGTATTTTATCCATGTTGTCTTCAAAAAATGCATAGAAATCAATTTATGTTTTCAGTGTTTATTTATATACCACGCACTCTTAAGCCTCTATGATCAGACTGCCACCTACAAGCCCACAGATAATCTCATTTTGCTGAAGGTAACATCTGCTAACCAAGGTTGTAAGCTAATCTGCTACCATTCCAACAGAATAGTCCACTCCCACCAGGTAATAGCCCAATTGTAAGGATGACCTTATTATAACAAGGGACCTAAAAATGTGTGTTTTGTTTTGCATTCATATCGGAATTTAAACAACTATAGGTTAGTGTTATGTTCATAATTTGCTCTTGACTCATTTGACACCTCCTGGAGAGTTATGAACCAATTATAAAGAAGCAACTGAATGCAGACCAAATCATGCGACCTTACTGTGTCAGCGAGTAGGCCTAGCCTGCACGCATCTGTTGTCTGTGTCAGTAAACATATATTCTTGGAGTCTAGCTTATGGTCAGTGAACCCGCAAATTTTTCTGATCTCTAATTATAACATATTATTGTGTTCCAACCCTGCGTGTTTGTCCCTATCTGGCCAGACACCTGTCTCCTGTTTGTACCTGACCTGACTTCCGCGAGTGTTTACACCCAACCTCCATCAGGTTGTCCAGGTGCCAGGGTACACCACGAGGAGGTGGGAGTAGGAGAGGTTAGGAAGGGACACTTGGCTGACTTGTGTATTTTCCGCATTAACTACCCCTTTCATGCTAAAGAAAATGAATTAAGGGAAAGCCCCAGGTGTGGACGAACTGATTGTAGATATGTTAAAAGCAGCAGGGGTACTTGGAATACAGTGATTATATAGAGTTCTGAGGGTGATGATAGAAACGAAAATTCCAGAAGGTTGTGCAAAAGGAGGTGATAGTGCCTATACTTAAGGAAGCGGATATAAGACTGTGTACTGACTCTATCTCTGATGTGTCACTGTGTGACAGTCTACTGGGGAATTTTAGAAAGGAAGATAAGGCATGGAATGGCGGGTGAATGCAGGGAGGGACTGCATGGTTTCAGGCAAAGCAGATTAGCAGTAGGTCTAATAAATGCAGAGTGGATGTTGATAGAGAATAATTAGGTGTGTAATTGGTCTTTGTGGATGTTGAGAAGGCATATGAGAGTGTGAACATTACAAAGTATGGAATGCTCTGAGAGGGAAGTGAGTAGAAGAGGGTCTAATATGTAGAGTCAAGAGTATGTTTGTAGAGAACAAGAGTTGTGTAAGGATGGAAAGCGACTTGACTGAGTGCTTCTACAATACCAACCGAGTAAAGCAAAGAAGTGCTTTATTCCCACTGCTGTCTATAATAGTTGTCAAAAGGATCGTGGATAAAGGGGAAGAAAGAATAGGGGCTCACAATACTAAAGCTATGGTGTTTGCAGACGACTAATGGTGTGGGGCAAAAAATAGGATTAAGGCCACTGTCTTTTATTTATTTCAAACAATGGCAAATTACTAAAATATTTTTTAACCAAATGCTTTGAAAAAATTTGAGACCGGTTACAGTTAAACGGTACACAATTTTGCCAGAGCGTTTTTTAAAATAATGTACCGTTTGTAATCAAAAATTATTTTGGCTTATTTTGACACCAAAATATATGATATTTCAAGGGCAAATATCTAAATATCTGTTTGGTGTATTGGAACAGAAAAATTAAGATACAAACGATGATATATGAGTCTTAAAACTGTAAGAATTAATTTTTGCTATATTTATTGATTTGTGTAAAAAAAATATTTTCGAAACCATTGCAAAACAAAAGAGCGAGGGCTTAAGGCCTTGTTACCGAGTTTTGCAGTGATTTCGAAAATATTTTTTTTTATTGCTACCTAATACTCATACCAAAATTTTGCTCCACAGTTTTGACACTTATATGTTATAATTTGTACCTGAATTTTTTTGTAGAAATGTACAGAACGGTTTTTTAGATTTCATCACCCGAAGTACTGTACCACGTTTTTTTGTTGTGAAAATAAGCAAACATGAAGGGAAATTTTTTTTTGCTTTTAAAAATGCATCCACGGTATTGTGCATCGTGTCTGCACATTGACTCAAATTTTTTCAAAGCTTTTGGTTAAAAAATATTTCAGTTATTGTCACCAGTCTGAAAAATCTCGGGAACAAGCCCTTAAGTATAGATTCAACTGTATGTTTGGGCAGATGATGTGAGAGAGTGTGGAATGAAGTTCAGTGCCAAATAATGTGAAGTGATTGTTGTCACGAGAAATGGTAACAGAGCAAAGAAAATAAAAGTTAAGGGAGTGGACCTTCATCCTAAACTTATAGCAATTTATATTTTTGTTTGAAACTATTTAAACTAGTTTGTAATTGTAACTTGTTTTAGTGATAGGAGCTAAAACATAAATTTTGGTCCTGTGGATAGTTCGAACATTGCTGCGTATGGAATGTTTGTTACAAATTGTTTTGTAAAAATTACTGAGTAGTGAATAGGTTGTACTCATTTTAGTATGATTTTGTGTATTAAAATTTAAAATATTCAGATGAAGTTTTAATTATTACATAAAAGGTTGTTGACAGTGTACTATCCTACATTTTCTGAGAGTCTGCTAAATTTTGACTACCATTTTGTTACTTTTACATATTAATTTTTCTTTTACAGGGAAAAAGAAAACTTGTATTTGAAGCAGAAACTATCTAGCATGACAACTTCCCAGCCTTCCCCCACTTCACAGCAGTCAGCATTCTTCCTGTCTCCATCCCAGTCCCCATCACCAACCACTGCTGCCCAGACCTCTCCCTCCATGGGCCCTCCAAGCTCCTTGTTCCCCAGACGTCCTGTGCCACAGTCACAGGTAATATCCAACATACACATAGTGTTAGTATCGTGGTCATTATGAGTAGCTGGAAAATTATAAGGGCAAACTCAGGGTGTTGATTACTGACATTACAAAGAATGAGAAAAACAAGGATGTAATGTTTGCCATTTTGATGGCAACCATGTGAATGAGTATCGTCTGAGTTAGTGAATGTGGGTTGCAGTGACTATCAGTGGCTTAGTCAGAAAGGAAGTCAGGCTTCCCCTATTCCTGAAGGGAACAGTTTGGAAGAAAAAAAAATGTTTTTTACTTTATGTATTAGCTAGGCCTCAACATTTTATGTGCTTCTTTATAGTTAAGCTTTTACGAAATACAACACTGCTAAAGCATTTGAATATGGTATTTTATTCTCTTGTACTCTGTCACATGCAGCCTAGTATAACTTTTGCTCAATGGTAAAGTTGGTTGCAGGCCTAACTGCTAATATCTGTGTTTGTCTGGGAATTCAATGAATATATAGTACTAGCTGGCCCTTTGCGGCTTCGCCCGCGTGTACTATAGAAAAGAGTAACTAACTTTTAATTACATATTAATTGATGGTATTACCTACTATATTCCCTGTATATCTTTAAAACAGCAAATAGAAATAGCATTATCCAGTCCACTTCACTGAGCTTACTTTAATTGCAGAATATCTTTGTTTTTAATTCATCCAATTCGTCTTTATTTCTCTATAAACTAGCTGGCCGGCTGCTGCTAATGTGATGAAGGCATTTAACAGCTAGCGTTCTCAATAACAGTGTACTATAAATTGTCTTAGCTCAGTGTAAAGAGTGCGCGCAATATGCTCGTATGATGTCATAGTAATTCCTTTCGCAAAGTCTTGCACTGGATACTAACCCTTAACCCCACCCCTCCCCTCCAACTTTATAGAATACCTATGTGAATCCTTAAAGGCAGGTCATGATAATTCTTTCGTATGCACAGGCTACAGTCAAAAGAGGTTTTAGTTATGAGTAGGTTGGCAAAAAGAAACAACTGTTGAATTATTTCTCTGTGATCATTCTCTCTTTACATTTCTGGGAGACTGTAAGATTTTACTGCTTTTCACATCCTTAATTTTCGAATTTCATAAAATCCTGAATTTGATTTGTGGATATTTACATAAGCTTCATTCTTATCAAAAAATCATCTCAATATCTCAACGGGTATAAGCAGTACAGATGATTATGTATTTTAAAACACATTTTATTTTTTAACAGCTTTCAAGGACGAATTTCAAAAATCCTGAAATTACTTTTTTGATATTTGCGTAAGATTTATTTTAGAGCAAAAACCATTTAAATATTTCCACTGGTTTAGGAGATAACTGGGATTAATTAAAAACACGTTTTTTTTTAAGAGCTTTCAAGGATGAATTTCGAAAAATTCTTAAAATACATTTTAGATACTTATTTACTTATCATTTCAAAGAGAAAATTACCTCACTATCTGAAATGGTTTAGGAGAAATCACGAATTAATAAAAAACATATTTTACAACTTTTCACCCCCCTAGTTTTCGAATATGTATTTGAAAAATCGAAAAATGTGCAAATATACATTTTTTTGGACAATATTATGAAGTTAAAAAATTTATGATAGCTTTCCCGGTCAAAGAGATATCAAGGCTTTCTTGAAAACACATTTCACCCCCTTAATTATCGAATTTCGAAAAATCCATTCTAAGTGAGTGCCTACAGGCAAAGGGGAAGCTTACCTCAAAATTTCATGGTTCTAGGTCCAGCGGTATAGGCTGTCCGTTGATGAGTGAATGAGTGAGTAAGTGTGTCAGGACATGTCTTTTTGTATACGTATTAAGATTGGGAGATATAATGTTATGAAAAATGAGTCAGTAGGCTACTCTGTGTTTATACAATGGGTTCTAACATGTTTTTGAAAACTTAGGTAATGTAGTGCACTTTTTTTAACCATTCAGTTTTTTTTTTTTTTTTTAATAAGTACATCAACTTCTTGTTGAAAATAAATTATTTATCACTCAATGCTAAAAAGGAATCATTTATTACTGTTATTCGAGTATTTACAAAAATAGATCCATAGTACATTAAAAGTACCTACATCAATTAGTAGCTTTTAAGTTCTAGCAACAGTTTTTTCAATTCTGTAGGTCACATTTTATTTAAAACGAAAACAGAACACTTAGAAACTGTGGGTTATGATTATCTGATGGCCCACCCATGCTATCTTACATATTAATCTTACCACACTGGAGGTTCTGAATAGCACCATTAAGACTGCTCCTTGGAACATGGTGTCTGCTGGCTGGATGCCTGGGAAAATTAGGACAATCAATCAAGGGGATTTTTTATAAACTTCTGAAATTTTAAATAAATCTTAGGTATGCAGCAATTTATTTTGTTGATTCAAACGTGACTCAGTTTAGTGAAATATGTCCTTGGATGACAATGGTTCAAAGTGTTGAAACGTAGATGATGTAGCAGTTCTGAACGTGTACTTAGACTGCTTGCTAACCAGTAGTCATAGCAGGTTTTGCGTGCGGTGCTCCTAAAAGTTTCTGACAGACGTATTTATTTTATCTTCATTCAGGCACTAGAGTTATAAACATAAGAATAAGAATACATCTTGTTATTCTAACACTGCAAACAGTGTAGTTTAAACAAAATAATATTTCTGTACCATAATTTAACTAACTAGAAAAAAGTTGCTAATGTTAAGCATTCTGCATTACAAATTGTATTTTAAGGTGTTTGGAGCTTGAAAACACACTGTGTGTTTATCATCACCTCTATATGCAAGCCTTGTAACTACATAGTCTTCCCATTGGCATCTCACATGGATATACCTTGAATTGTGACTAAATTTTTATGTAACACTAATTACGATAAAATTATTATGCTTGCTTAAAATAATTGTGGAGTTTCTGTATTGAAAATTTAATAATGGAAAATATAGAATCTGATTTGAACATCGTACACTGTTTTAATGCCAAAAGTAATCATTATTGGAGTTGAAAAAAAAATTTTCTTTTCGGCATTGAAAATTTCTGAAATGCTTTTGGTATTTAGCTGTGTGTAGAGGTAAGGTTAGGTAAGTGAGCCTCATGTCTTGTCGACAGCGAGGTCATTATGGACGGTAACACTCATCTTGGTATAGTGACAGGAGCTGGGGGAGTAGTCGGCCGTGGTTTTGTTAAGGAACCATCCCAGCACTCGCCTGGAGTGATTTCGGGAATCATCTGTGTGTAAGGAATACCCTTTATCTACTATTTAGGCACACCCCTTAACTTGTACTTTATATTATAATTTAAATATTGTTTTGACATGCTTACATTCTAAGGTAAGAACACACACTTAAGTTTTCATTATACAGTACTAAGGACTAGCCAGAGGAGGATGGAGGGGTCCATGGTGTATCGACCTCCTGCTTACCTTATGGAAACTGCTTAAATAGCACAATTTTGCACCTAAATCCCCACTTTATGGGGGAAATATTGGGGTTAATTTGTAATATTCCCAGGTTTGGCCTCTTATCCCCCCCCCCTTCCCAACACACACAACACAAATCGTGGCTACGACCCTGATTGGTAGTTGAATGCACAAATCTTTCTTTACTAGATTTTTGTAGTCTTGATATTTTCACATTGTGACTTTATTGGTGGGCTTGAGTGTAGTCGGGTAAAAGCCAGTAAGTGTCAAACAAATCCTCGAAAAATATTTTTTTAGTTCTGGAAATCATGGAAAAATCATGGAATTTCTTTACTAGAGCTAATACACATCCTGATAGAATTAATGACAGTGAATGGGTAGGGAGATATTACGAGGCAGCATTTCTGGGTGACCATGATCATGTAAAAGCTCATTCGGGACACTAATATTGAGGGAAAAGGAATGGTAGCTGCCACCAGGAGAAAATTATTAGCCTCCTCTAGGCTAGCTCGATGGTATGAGCAAGTCATAAGCTGGTGTAACGACTACCTTGCCCTAATCGTCGAAACACACTGCAAGGCTTCAGAGTGCGTGGTGCATAATTCAACACTAAAAGCATTAATCTATAACTGTAGGTTTCTTGAAGCCAATTTGCAGAAATTAAACAATAGCAATCCTAGACAATAGTTTTAGCCATCGTTTTAAACAAAATTGTTTCCAGTGTTACGAAGTTCTGAGGCACAATCTCTGACACCGGAACCTTGTGCGTTTAACTGCGGCGCAAGATATCACGCGTAACGAATTAGTAATTGTTTTTAAATATTTACTCATACAGTTGACAAATACCATTATATAGGATTGTCATTGAGTATTTTATCCATATTAGCTTCAAAAAAGCTTAGAAATTAATTGATGTTTTCAGCATTTATTTATCTACCACACACTCTTAACTTCGTAGGTTAATGGGGCCGTGAACAACGATAACCTGGAAAGATGGCGAGTTGGACTAAGGGCAGTGCTTAAGATGCCATTGCCGCCATAGAACATAGGGCATAAGCCTCTCATTTCACTCAGTCGCAAAATATTCTAGGAAAAGTCGTTAACCTTTGCCTCGGAAGTAAAGACCATTAAAACATTAACTTATAATGCCCATAGTGAATTAACAAGTTGATCTACACACACAATTCAGCTAGATTTAATGATTCATTCTCTAAGCTTAAGGGAGAATACGTATATCATAAGGTCAAGAGAACTAAGATTAGAAATTTTATTATATAGCACTTTATTATTATAACTTCCCATGTGTCCAAACGTTACAAATATTCCACAAGCTACTGTATCTACGTTATAAACTCTCAACAACATTAACTAAATTATAAAGAACATTTCATCCCGAACATTATCTTTGACTCCTCCAAGGTGAACTCTTGTCCTTGAGGTCGCTATATTTGCTCATTTTAATTGAATCCTTTAAACCTAGTGTACCCACGTTAAGTACAGTCTGATTAAGATAATCAGTTCATCCTGTTTACATTTAAATTTCAACACTTACAATTTCGTCAATATTACAGCCAAGGTGCTGTGCAAACTATAATCACCACACGAAAGTGGTTATACATTCTATGTCTTTTCATAGTTCATTAAGTTTAAAACTATGATCAGCTCCTGTCAGCATCCTTGAGGCTTTACCAATGAATCTCCCTATAGATATGTCAATTTATAAATTAAACAAGCCTCGCAAATGCAGTTCACGAGATATCCCAGAGGTTGTTTGTGTAGCATCCATGTCCTGGGTATCTCGAGGCTCGTAGTTACACATTTCCAAAATTAAAATTAAAGGAAACCCTTCAATAAAAAAAAAATATAGAGGTTCCGACACCTGCAATTAACTTATTTGGAGGATAAACAAAATTCATTTCACTTACTTGTTCCAAAACAATTGGAATGGACAGCTATTAACAGAAATCTATGTTACATTCACTACACATCAGGGGCAAGCACGTCCACTTATGGTCTATCCCGAAGCCCTATCACCATTGACCTTTCTGGAGCTCCTTATCTGCAACAACTGCCTCTCTCACCACTGTTTGATTGACTGTTGACTGACCCACGACTGACCGTGCGCCTCATGCTCACAGCATCTATATCTTGTGGCCGTGCCCTCGTAATCCCTCACATCTGTCGGCACCTCGTGGCGCCCTTTTCTCACGTGCTGTACACCATATTAGTTCTTCAAATACAGGTGTCGGAAGTTTGCTCGGGAAAACGTTATACAGGTATAGTCAGAGCACTGTCCTATTATGACTGTTACGCAGCTTACAGTTCATTGTTACAAACTTCCATTCCATCCCAAACTGTAGCAATATTGTCTAACATTTTCTATTACCTAAAAAATAATTAAGGCATAACCTCACAGAGAACAGCATTTTCGCTAGGACTGAATGGTCTCAATTTCTCTTTTGGACATGCAAGTCTTGTAACAGCTACGACGTTCCTCGTAAATACCACACAGGTAACACGGGTTTTATCTATCTCGGCAAAAAAAAAACTGAATGTTCGTTTCCTGGCTCAGTGAATCTAACGTGAACTGCTCTCGTAGGGCGTGCAATAAAAAACAGATTTTTATTATTTTAAGAAAACGACAGTCACATACTCTGGGTGCCTACTGCCGCCCGTGTTTGTTTTCAGTTCCAATATTCAGAAAAATTATTCACGATGAATGATATCATGGGGTGCCTACCGCCGCCCCTGATTTCCGAAACAAAAAGCTGAAGATTGGAGATCTTCGTTCTCCCTCGACGTCCGCTGCCAAATGCCTCGACCCACTGTCCCCGTCGCGGCTCTTTCCTGTCTTGGCGGCAAACCACCCTCCCAGTCCAGTGGTCACGAGGGGGTGCCTCCGGCCAATCAGTGTCGAGCATCCTACAAAGCTCTGTTTCAATTCACCTCGCCTTCTTTTATTTTCAAATTGGATTTTTAATCTACAATTACGTATTTTAAATAAACCCCTAAAATTGCACGTTACACAGCATCTGTGCAGTTCCTGCAATACATTTCAATATGAGCATTTCATCTTCAACATTTCATGCATGGATGCTACAGCTCTTGCGTTTCTACAGAATGGTGAACTCTTTGAGCATCAGTTACTATCAGGATGGTGATAGTTACTCCAATATTGATAGAAAGATTACATGTATAAGTTTGTGTCTACTTGTGCTATTTATAACAAGGTGTTTGTGAGGTTATAATTTTTCATTTGGAGAACACTCATACCTTTTAGAATATGAGATTATTTTATAAAACATTAACTTTAGTTATGACAAAATGTAAATTAATCAGATGATTTTTTAAGTAACATATCATAAGGTCATTATGCTGTAAGGTACTGCCTGTATGGAGCTGTTTTGCATGTTGTAAGGTTTTCCTGGTTTTTATTCCTTATAAGGTTATGTCAAGTCCTCTATCTATTTACCTTACAGTTAATTTGAGGGCTAATTTAAAAGCAAGAGAAAATACAATTGTTGTCTGAGAACACAGTTTGTGCCTCAGTGAAGTTAAACATGCCCGATTCCCAGAGAGCAATAACACGAGGTTTCTTTTTATTATAATTTTAATTGACCTTTTATGTTTATCATTTCCTACTCAGTGGTAATGCTCGGAGGGAACCTAACCAGGCAAAACTAGACTACCTTAAGAAGCAAAGTGTGTTTGAGACGTTTATCATTCGTTAACGAGTTATGATGGTGTGACCATTCAAAATATGTGGGTTCACGACCTGGTTTACCACGTTAGCGACCGACTATTAAATTCTGGATATGGCTGTTGAAGTCACTATTGGCTTCTCAGTTCGCATCATAACGTTACATGGTGGGTATGTGTGGGTTTAATCTATTGGTAGCTCAATGCGATACGAGAAATATATAGGCACTCTAGTTCTAAATATTTGTCTAGGCTTGTTGATGGCTCGTGTTGTTTATGAGTAATTGGTAAATTCTGGATGTCGTCATTTACCGGGCGTCTTCTTCTACGGTTGGGAAAGCTCGTCAGTTGAAAGACGTCGCCCCTGGGATGGCTGACTCAGTTGTACAGGGCAACAGGTTGGGTCGGCTAGGCAGTACGACGGAGTCGGGTCGGCTGGCTGGACGACAGAGTAAGGCCTGAATTCTTCTCTCTGGATGGTGCGAAACTAGCCCTGGTCATCGGCGATAGGGTGAAACTCCCTGCAGACGGCCCTCAGAACCTGGACAGTGGCCCCGAACGACAACCCTCCTGGCGGACCTCGTCGAAGATAGTTCTCAACGAGAAGTTCACTGCATTCGGCGTTTTGCCTCCATCCGGTATCAATTCATTACTGATACAGTAGACTTCTTGGTAGACCTCTTCATATTGAACCTCGTCGTCCTTCTCGAAGGCTACGTTCGTTGAAAATCCCTTCCGTCGTCTTACTTAGCTCCCGTTAATTCCTTTTTCTCAAACATTCTTTTTTTTTTCTCTACGTTCCAAACTTTCCACACCTCACTTCTCTTCTCCAATTTTACAACCTCTAGTCACTATCGATAGCACGGAAAACCAGGTCACAGTACGCGATGGTGATCAAGTGAAACTAGGTACTTTCATAGGTAGAAACCTGGAGACCATTACCACTGATAAATTATATTACAATATAAATTACAAAACAGGAACATGTAATAAAATAACACGGCTCGAGGCGTCTACGGCCAAAGATACTTAAGTATACATAGACAAACAAATGTCAATATTCCTAAACATAAACAAATCATACGGATATATATATATATATATATATATATATATATATATATATATATATATATATATAATCAATTGCTATGTTACAATGTTAATGTTAAAAAAGGAATGAAGCTATGTTTATATATATATTTGACCTTGACATGTGTGTCAAGTGTAGCCTATGCAAATTGTTTTGTAAACAATTCTTGGCAAATAGGAACCCTCTGTAAAATTCTTTTGTTATTTGTTTTGTTAGTGGCATTTCTTGTTACATGAAAATTATGCAGCAGATTGAGGGATCCCTTCCTGGTTCCTATCTTTGGTTAATTTTATTACATAATGGTTTTGCTTAGTGCACAATCTATGAAGGTAAGGTCTTGACACTGAGAAATAAAATGTGACTTCTTTTTTGTCACAGTGCTAGTAGTCTTTTAGTGGAAGATTAGGCTTGTTTTATAATTGGCTTAGCAATTTTTCACAGCTTAAAATATGTAGTTGTTATCAGAATTTCCTGTATTATAGAAGAAAAAATTGAAATTCCAGATAATGTATTGCAATTTTGTATTGGAACACATTTTCAATTATAAAATTTAGTTTTTCAATCTTTTACATGTAGATCTTTTACATTGCAACGATTCTAAAATTTTGTACGGCAGGAAAAAACAAATTTTGTTTGAATGTGAAAAACATTAGTACATAATATTTTTTTTCTTACGACTTATACAAACAGTTCCTCACACATGCCATTGCATTTATGGATACGATGCATATATCTACAATACCCGCTTACCATATTAACATCATTTTATATAAATAATTGTAACAATTGTAACACCACCAGATGTAAACAAGGCAAATCTTCCACTAAACGACTACTAGCGTTTGGCGACAAAAATGGAGTCACTTTCTCTTGCTGGAGAGCATTATGCAGTATCAAGACCTCTTCCTCTTTAGACTTAGCTTCGTGTCTGAGTTGCATTTCTGATAAATGTTTCCTGTAATTTAATTGTGTCAAGATAATAATTGAGCATTAATAGGTACAAGTAGTACATAACTTTGCATAAATCACTTTTCTGTTGTCTGCATTTTGTTAGAATTCCTAGGTTTATTGTCTTATTTCCACTGGGCTTGCATGAATTATTAACTTAATTGACATATGAATGTTCTTTGCAATTGTAATAAACACATGATATTTGTGCTACTTTTAATGTTGTTATTATTTGTTAAAAATACCTTTAATATCACTCTATTAATATGTAGTAATCACAGTAAGAAATTAAAAAACACACTTGTAATATGTAAAACAAAGGAAGAGGCCGCTAGGCTATCAGTATGTACAAAAGACATAAGCACAAGTACTAAAACGTGAGTACTTGTTATTCGGTGTTTTGTACACACTTATAATATGGTTAAAAAATGTACACAAACTTTATAATATACTTTAGTGAAGATGGCATTTAGTTACAAATAATTTTAGTGGTCTAAAATGTATTTAATAAAGTTAAAAAATTAAAAATATGAAAATTTTTTATTCATACTAAGATATCGCTTGGTTAAACATTAAAGCAAAACATCTTTTGCGCTGATTTTTAGTTCTTACAGTCGGCCTACAGTGTTTTTTTCTGTGTGTTTGTTTTACGCGTTTCTGATGTGATTTGTTTAGTGGTCTCCATACTTTTCCAAGCTGATAACGTCTAGCAGGTTGTCTCTGCGTCAGAACAAGTCTAACTCGGACATCCTTACCAGCCAGTCGTACGTATCACCGCCCACTGCAGTGAACTCTTACAGGTATGTGTGAAATGTTATCAGTTGTGTCATGTCTTTTGAATTACAATGAAACCCTCTTACGAAGTTCCCACTTAAGAAGTTTTCCCCCTCAATAAGTATGAATTATTTTTACAATGTCTATGTATACAATTGTAATTTGACCCTTTTAAGAAGTTTTCCCAGGTAAGAAGTTGAAATTTTTCAATCCCTTCTGAAAATTCTTTACAGGGTTTTCTGTATTTTTGTAGTGTGAGTGAATATTTTGAATTTAATTATTGATGTGTGCCATTGTGTAACTAAGTTCCCCCAGGAAATCATGTGAGACAACAACAAAGAAAGGAAAATTAGTCAACATTAGTTGCTGTCAGAACATAGGTACATACAGTATTAATTACACATAGTGTGGTTTTATTAAGTAACATTCTGGATTTCTATAAGTTTTTAGGTTTTTTCTAAGTCACAAGACCATGGTTTGTTGATCATCAAATGACAGTACTGTACCTCTAAATGTCTGTCACCTAATCAGGGTTTTGAGAATGTGGAATTCAAACTAAGCCAACATGTTTCATACAGTTGTTAAATATTTTAATGAATCTGATGACCGCAGTAGGATTTCCATGCTAAAAGGCCTGGTATTTGTTTGTTCTTCTTTCGTTGACATTTGAACACAATATGTTCAGTTTCACCACATTGTTGTGGTTTTGGTTACATCTACTGTTTACATTTTTAATTTTTTTGAACCATTTGGCATGCTTTGTGTATTTACTGCAACTTTCAAGAGAAGAGTAGCTAAACGTTGATGTCGAAAAGCTGCTCTTGTGACAGTTTTTGGACACTTTAAAATTTTCTCTGATTACTGTTTGAATGATTCGGGGTGATATTTTTACCCACATTGTGATTTTATGTAACCACCTCACATGTGTATTGGACTTTGTATAAAATTACGTGATGAAATTATTGAAAAACATTAATGTAGTAATTTTCGAAAAGGCAAGAAAATTCATAGACCAACAGCTCCATTGTCTGTCATCTAAATATTGTCTGCTAAGCCTTCAAATTTTCATCAAACTCAAAAAAAAATTTTCACTAATTCAGAATGATCACTTTTCATATAAAAAAAAATTCTGATTTTTGCTATTGTTTCAATATAAATAATGCACAACACAAAACTTGTGCAAGTACTTTTAATGTTAATTCTTTAATGTTTACATGGTTTACAAATACTGAGTTCTGCCTTCGTGTATGATCTTAATTCAAAATACGATATACAGTATAACCGTATTAAGACTTTTGATATGGGCAAAAAAAATTGTAAATACTCATTAACCAGGAAAACTTCTTATAAGGGTTAAATTATACATGTTACTATAAAGGTGCAAAATTTTATAATTTATTAAACAGGAAACTTATACCTTCAAATCAATTTAAACTGATGAGTCATTAGATGGCATGGGTTTGGTTTGAATTCCCATAAATTAACCCCAATTTGTGATTCCTACGCATGTGTTTTCTACAAGCTGAGAAATGCCTCCCTCTACAAATTTTTTTCAAATAAAATTTCAATGTGTCTTTAAAACTCTGAAAATAGCTGACAGAAAACACTTTTATGGTACACAAATATGAATCCATTGTTTTATATATACTGTACATAGTGTACATATAAAGAACATTTTGTATTACAATTTTAAATTTTAGAAGTAAGATTATTATGCAAATTTTCTGTTTTCTGCATTACAAAATTACGTTTTTAAAGTAGGTTTTCGTTCTTACCACTGTTGAATTAATTTTTTATTTACTGAAAAAGTGTTACACTAGACCCTCAATTTTATGAGTATTCGCGGTTCCTCTCATCGCATTCATAAAATTGCGAACTTCGTAAAATCAATAGTGCCCTATTTATCCTTCTTTCTCCCCCTCCACCCCTGCCAGTAAACCATCAAATTTTAAAAATGCATTTTTTCTGCAAAGTTCCGCTAATCTGGCTCTGATTTTCATAGTGTTTTGTGGGAAGTTAATTCATGTAATTGTAGAAACATAAATTGATATCTGTAGCCAGACATCTTCCGATCAAAAGCACACCGTTGAACAATAGACATGACCAACCCTTGTCCCAGAAAAAAATGAGAAAACTGAGCTTCAGATTCTTTTTGCAAGCAAATAGCCCGACCTCTGTAGTTTTTAACGGAAAAATATAGCAAGTAATAGTTACAATATAAATACTTACATACATATATATATATATATATGTGTGATATATATATGTGTGATATATATATATATATATATATATATATATATATATATATATATATATAATATATATATATAGA
>PNEQ01002223.1:0-25396 GCA_003012365.1 Medauroidea extradentata | reverse complement strand
CAGTGGTAATGTCTTAGCAGGTACCCTGTTATCTTAGTTTGACATTCTACTTAGCTAAGCATAAAAGTTTCCAACAGCTTATCTCAAATGGTATACAGGGCCAGGCACACCCCTAAATGTCACCAAAAGCCTGGAACTAGAGACTAAAAAAGAGAAACAATCTTTATATTGTGCTAGGTTGGCATTTCGCATCACATTATTTATGCTGTTTTTGCGATTTTATTTTTTTTAAATTCAAGGGAATTAGGTATCGCAAAACCGTTACATAGAAGTTTTGGAAATTGTTTGTACTACTACGTAGTCTAATTTTTTAAAAACATAATTTTCTATAATTGGCGTTAATTAGTGGTTTAATTAAATTTTGCTAAAGTCCATTAGCCAAAATTATAAAAAATTTGGTTACGTAGTACAAACCATTTCTAAAATTTCTATGTAATGGTTCTCAATATCTGCTACCTTTCAGGATTTAAAAAATTAAACTTGCGCAAATAACATAAATAGAGACCCGTGGCCTTAAGCAGTTTCCTTACAGCATTGTGTAGGTCTACAGAAAATTTGCTGTTGAAATTAAATTGACATATTTTGATATCTTTAAAGTGAAATTTGTTGACATTTTAACACATAGTGTGGTGGAGCCTTGGTTAAACTCTCATCTCCAGGGGCGAAGTGTCCATGGAAGCAATGGAAGCATTGCTTCCCTAATAATTTGCATCACTTACTAAATAATAAAGTAATATAACTTTTGAGAGTGGAACATCAATTATTTACACTGCAGTGCTTGGTATATGTAGCTACTAGGATAGTGGTGTCTCTTGTCTCGTAAAAGTACTTGGCCAAGGAAGAAGTCATGCCTTCTGCTTCCACACCCCTTGGACTATTGCAGCCGATGAATGGCTCAGCAGGGGTGCGAGGGTCTGTAGCGGACACAAGTTGTAGCGAGGGCTGGAAGCAACCAAGTGACTTGCTTACTACACGAGGCTAGCCGAATGGCCACACCGAACTTGTACGAAGGAATAGAAATATCAACAGTTTTATGTCGGGTCTTTTATACACAGATTCACGCTCGCGTGGCTGCATGTCTATACGTAAGTATTTCAGTAATAAGTCTAGTTTTTTTAAATTGAATTTCTAGATCTTTCTGAAAAGTAAATGCTGTGTCACTGCATTGTGCAACGACATAATTATTTTCATCAAGAATCTCCTTTTGTTTTCATTTGGGAAAGTGTGTACTTAAGTAAGTGATGCCTCGTTATTCTTTATTTCTGAGAAAAAATCGCCTAATAATGGGAAGGGGAGAGGAGGATTCGCCAAAAATTTTAATTGTATATATAATGTGTATATACAATATATGGTTTGTTTTGTAGACACAAATTGTGACTATTTTTTTACTACAATTAATATTTTTTACCTTTTATATTTTTTGTATAATTGCATCTCAAATTCCAAATTTGCAAAAAAAAAAAAACTGTTTTATTATGCTAGAAAGGAAGTCTGACTTACTGAATTAAAATAATTCACACTAAATAAAAGTGTCACAAGCAACTTCAAGACATGCACAAAAACAGCATTTAATTATTTTTTATTTCCAAATATTTTAATTGTTTTATTTAAAATTCAGTAATATAAAAAATACAATTTCTGAAATATAAATAATCTCTTTGCGAATTACAATTGCATCCATTTTAACTGAAATTATCAGCCCACAAATCACAAATAATAGCATAGTTTCGTTATGAAATAAAATAAAACCATTATTCCAACTTACTTGCTGCTAAACGTCGGCCGTAACCTACATATAATAATGTTAAGTCAGTGGTGTAGTCGCGGGGGCAGTGTTAACTAGACACTTTTTTTTTTTTCTTGGCAGAAATGATTTCACCTGTAAAACTATCCATATTTTTACCAGAGATATATGCAATGTTAAGATACAAAAAAAACTTGTTTAAATACCATTTTGCACCTATAAATCAAAATTTTCCCGGGGGAGGACACCCGGACCCCACACTTTATTTAGCGGTATCGATGTTCCTACATCAGTTGCATCCCCTCCTGTAAACCTCATGCCTCGCCACTGCTCATCTCTCAATCGGGAGGACCCGGGTTCCATCTCCAGCTCCTACCATCCTGATTTCAGTTTTCCAGTGTTTTCTGTAATCCTTTCAGCCAAATGCCGGATAGTTCCTTAAACGGGCCCTGGCTGACTGCCTCCTTACTTTTGTGTTCTTCTATTCAAATGTCCAAATAAATAATTAATTTACACAGATTTTTAACTATAGATTGTTCACTTGGAAGTGAGGCGTTTTGAAGCTTTGGTAACTTTTTTTGTCAGTTGGTCTAGTTTTGCTAGCCTGGGTAATTAATGAGACAAGTGCAGAGGTTTTTACAATGTTCAACAGCTAAACGACCGTACATTTAACCATAAATTTTTTAAGCTTTGTTGTCGTTGAGACGTGGCTAAGGAAAATTTATCTTTAACAGTACAAGAAAGTTGGCAGTAAATTTTTTTTTACAGGCAACAATGTTGAGCTAATCTGCGACCCGTTCAGGATATGCATGGTGAAGCAGTTCCTTAGTGACGCTGAGCTGTGCGGAGCCCTAAAGGACTCTTTCTTGGAGCACTCGCTGCAGAGGAAGGAAAGTGACTTGTTCTCTTTCTACCAGTCAGAGGACTTGAGTACTTTCGAGGATTCGGAAGTGACGGAGTTGGTCAGTTTCCTGGACACTGAGTGCCGGAACTGGGTGCGCAGTGTGACGGGACTCACCCTTGATGGCGGAATGTCTGCCACATTGTCCGTCTATGATCACGGAGGTGAGCTTCTTTGCTTCTCTTGTAGCCCTGCCTGGGTTTGTGGTAAAGTTCGGTGATTTCAACAGTGATGGATTTATAACTGGTTAGGGTGATAGCCTACAATAAATGAATATAGAGCAGCAGCAGAATGCACAAACCACACTCTAAAATCCATTGCAAGACTTTGTGTTTACTCCTGACAACGCAGAACAATACGCAGTTGCCCAGTACACTGATGCACTAATGCAGAAAAAAACAGAGTTAAGACAACGGGCAAAACTGTAGCTAACGTCCTGTCCGATACGGCATTCCGCCTCTTCAACCATTGCACATTTGCTCTCTCGAAAATGACAAATTCAAACTACTTGGCAGGTATACCCAAAAGTCGACTCAATTCCTTTACATAAGCAGCGTTGCCTATTTGCAAAAAATTAAATCCCAAATTTGTACTGTAAGCACACAAAGATTTTAAATTCTCGGAACATACAAAGCTTCAAGCTCCTAAACCGTACCCTTCTACTCACTACCATACAAGACTTTGAACATCATCAACCACCCCAACAGCACTTTTTGACGTCAACTTCGTCACCATGATCGCGGAGTTCAGCACACAGATAACGCCCCACACGCCTCAGATCGGGTGACTGAACAGTGAACATGGTTTCTGCAACCAGCTTGCCTAACACCCCCTCCCAACCACATGCACCACCTTTCAATTTGCCAGCCACTCATGCGCAATCAGCAGGCACATTTCTCTCATAATGTGACAATTACGGTATTTTGGCACACTAACATTCTGGTGCTCTGGTTCACACAACTACCAACTAATTAAACAAACAAATGTAATAACTACAAGATGCTTTGCAGGCTGCCAAAACGTGAATGGAACATACTGTACTCGATTACTTTATGCTACATCAGTCGGCACATAATATAGCATATTGTTTTAGTTACGTATGGAGGGAATGACACACATTTAAGTGAGAATTTTCAGACATAAATATCTTATTTTGAATAGCCACTGTTCTATTTATGGGCTCCACAGTTCAACGTTTTATAATGTCCGAGACAGGGGTGAAGTTATGGTAACTATGTTCTGCATGTCCTCGGCTTGTCGATGTCTTGGTGTTGTGACCTCCTTGAAGGCATCACACAGGCCTGTATTGCTCCACGTATGGCAATCTATGCCCCAAATTTCGACTGCCAGAACAAGAAAACCTGCTGTTGTGATGTGCAAACTTGCTTATTTTGTTCAAAACTAATTATTTGAGTTGGTCATAAATACTATTTGTGTATGATGGAGTGTTCAGGCAAGCTACCGTGTACGCCCACTCTTTCATAAAGGCATGTTTCTACGCACAGAGTTGTCTATGTGCGGCACATGGCAGCGGTCACCGCAGTCAGTTTATGATGTAGCCTGTTTTGTGCCCAGATCACCTACTGTGCCATGACGACAAATTTGAAGACAGGTGTGTTGCCTTCATCCTGTACCTGAATAATGACTGGAGGCCAGAGTACGGTGGCGAGCTACAAATCTTCAACACTGGAGGTGAGACTTACTGCTGCCAGTACCATGTACCGTACATAACGTAAATGCATAAAATGTGTGATCTTGGATGTGAATTTTGTTGAGTCACAGAATGCCCACAGTAACATAAAAGAGCAAGATAATGAACAACTACGCTTCCTTGGTTCGTTTCTTTCATATTTTTATTTCCTTGTGGGGAATTTTTTATGTTACTGTGGCCTTACTGCAATCCAACAACATTCGCTAGCAGTGAGATATATCCAGCAAAATCATTCAGTTTGTAGTACAGTGCATCCAAACTATTTTGTTAGTTGCTCATTCATTACATGGGTTGTGTCAGACTGGAGTGTGATAATTGTGTGTGTTGATAGGTTATAATAAGTTATTCATAAATGCCATTTCAATTTTTCTGTAAAGTTAATAAAGTACAACTAAATCTACCTTGGAAATCTGCTGTACTTACCAGATAAAGTGTTTGGGTTTTATATTCAAAGAAATGTAATTTTATATTTTTATTCAGGGTAGTGAGATTCTCACCATGTTCAGTTAACAAACAAATTAAAAATATATTTTTAATTTTTTTTTCTCGTTAGCTATCACCACGGAAAATTAACACTCTTCAGTCAGACTCGTCCAGTATTAGTGTGTGGCGCAGAATTAAGTACGTTTACAGCAACACTACATTGTGAGAGGAGCATGAGTCCCTGTGTTTAGTCAGACTATAGTATGGGCAGATTCCTATCTGGAAGATATTGTTGCAAGCCCCCTTCTTCAACACCAAAAACATCGTCATCTGGAAGGCTGCAACCTAACCTTACTTTAGACAAAAATAGAAAGAAAAAAAAAGGGGGGGGGTCGTATGTAAAACACTCGCTAACCTTCTTAATCAAATAATCTAGATTAAACAAACTGAAACCTCTCTGAGAGGTACCGCATGGGGGTAGGTGGGGTGTGTCATCAATTATGGTCCTGAGACCTAACATTTATGTTTAAATTATTCATAGGCATGAATGAGAAATAAATAAAAAATATAATGTGGTTAACTTTCACTCAAGACTCTCATGTTTATTTAGTTAAATTCACAACTACAAAACGCTAAATGTAAGAGAAGGCTACATACCTTAACTTCGTCATTTGAATAAAAACATTAAAATTCAGTATCAAGGTTGTATCATCAAAGTTTTTGTTTACAAATGTTAACAGGCAAAGTTGTATTTTAAAATGTGACAGCAAGCTTCAAATTTCGCAAGATAAAACGGCAAGAAAATAAATGAATTCATAAGTAAATAAAGAAAAATAACTGTCATGTCTTGAGAACTAAACGTGATCTACTAGGCCATTGGCTTAACCATCTAGGTTAATTCACCCATGAGCATGCTGAGTAGTGACCACTACCACTGCCAGCTAGAGACTCCTCTATTATCGTAACATTACTATTTTAAACCTACTAAGTACAGAAGGAGAGACTTAAAAAGAAAACAAATAGAAAACATATCTGATTCTCGTAGGCCGATCACATCCTGGCAGCTCGCGCCGTCCTCCATGGCCGTCGACGTGCGATGCACATCTCCCGCTCTCTCTACCACGACTCACATCATAACAAAGTTATATCCTCTTCATAAACAGCCCGCTTGAACACGTGGATAGAAAAATACTTCGTCGAAAGTACCTCAGGTCATTGTAAACAGTCGCGCGAACAAAAGCAACGCGTACCACACAAACAAGACACTCGCGTCACCTCAGGCCGGCCAACCTATGTAGTTACAAGGGGTGTGGTCTGCCGCGAGGACACAGAGACAAAATATGGGGAATGTGAAAGGGAGAGAGGGATTAGACAGTTTGTAACAGTGGGACTAGACTCAGAGGAGGCGAGAAAGGGGGGGAAGAGAGGACGGATGCGAACACAGTGTCCAAGGTGAGGGGAAGGGAAGGAAGACAAAAGAGAGAGGTGGGGGAGGGGGAAGAGTGGTATGATGCCTGGCGTGAACAGTTACGTAATCGCGCTGGTCTGGTGCTTACATGGTAATCATCACCTGCTGGCTACTAGAACTGCTATCGCATGCACCAGCTGACCGGTGGCTAACCCAGCTTCAGCGAACTATGCTCTGACAAACACTAACGTCATTTAAAAGTGAAGTGTAAAGCATAATACCATGTGCAAGGATCTCAGCCGGTAAAGTTCGACAATAACTACACTTTCACAGCTGCTTCAAACGAGGTTAAAAATGATGTCATCTACCTTCTCGCTAAACGACTCGTTACAAACAACTCCGACTAATGATGACGTGATAATTAAGACATCTCATCGGAGTGAGTTACCAAAATAAAATTGCTTTAAATGACAGTAGGTTGATCCAAACGAGAGAAGATAAAAAAAAAAAAAAGCAGTACATAAATAAGTTAATATTCAAGCGGGAAATATAGAGATCTTAAGAAAAAATAATACTCAATAAAATATGTTATGTTAAAAAAACGGTCGCGACATTACTCCCTCCTTGTGTTGTTGTGGTCCTCCACAACAAACATAGTGAACAAAAGTTATTTGGGACCTAAAACTTAACCAATATATTCTGTTATAAGGAGGTATAAACCTACAACGTAAACTCGAAGTTTGCTTTAGTGAAGTGTTTTATAAAGGTATCCCATTCTTGTGTCAGACAATCTTTAACATTTTTAGAACATTGTTTGAATGGGAAGAGAAAAACAAATAAGAACATTAGAAATGAAAGTGATTTTCAACATTTGTTTGCGGGGATGGTCGATTGGTGGCTTCATGAAGGCTGCAGAGGTCCCGCCGGCGACTTCTTAATTGGGAAGTCCAATGACGGAAGTCGTACAACAGACTCATAACTAGCCAGTCGGGTGACACCCGGCGCCAGCATCATCAGCAACCAGCCACCACTCCACTCGATCTCGTTCCAGTTGTGGTGACTCTATAACACAATTGTACACAGGTGGGTATCTCTTCATACAAGACAAACAAATACACTGGCAAAAATAAAGTACAACACTAAATAATTCTCATTACTTTTAAAAGGATATTTTAATTTCTGTATTCCTTAGGAAGAAACCAGATACCAATGCAAAATTATGCATCACATATGTATTTCCCTAGTATGGTTATCAACCCAAAAAAAATATTCCACCCTCAGAAACATTCTATCTAAAATAAAAAAAACTAACAATCACAAGCATAGATCACAAAGAGGCAGGCCAAACCAAAAAAAGTTGATCGCTGAACTTATTCGTCGTGAAGTCTCTAGATGACGCAGAAATCAAAGTTCCAGTTCATTACACGTTTTCACAGTTTGTTTCTCTTATTACTTTAATGCGACACCTTGAAAGTCCATTTGGGAAATATTTCACTTGCATTCCCTGGTCTTGTCCTAAGCCTGGTGCGGTCTAGTAGAATTCGAGCAGTTGTACACCTACTCAGTTTCCGGTTACCAGTAAACTGAAGAAGACGAACGATGGAAGTAGACTCGACACCTCCAGGAAGTTTTTTTTTTTTTTTGGGTGTCCCCAAAAATTCCAGCCATCAATGGAAAACGTTCCTACTTCGGTCCAACTTGCTGCATTACATCACCTCCACACTTTCACAGCCCTGGCTTTGACAGACCAGTCTTCTCGGGCCAAAAGTGGAGTGTCTTGGGGAGGGTGACTGCATACGATGGACGTGATGGTCTCGTTGAAGGGAGAGTTCACCTGACCTGACTGTATCACTTGAAAAATGTTTGTTGGCATAAAGGTCAGGGACCTAATCTCTTTCTCAGCGTTGTCGTTGAGAAGACACAGGACCCAGAAGTCCTTCGCCCCTATGAATGCACATTGTCCTGTACATCAGCCAGTCCTTGGAAAACATTATTCCTAGGGGAACATTTGGCTGTCCAACTGCTTTCACTGTTCGCAATAGTCACTGTGGTGGTTGCACTAACTCACAGCGGAGAACTAACGCTTGCTTTTACAAGTTCCACATATACTGTTTCATTAGTCTTGATGTTTACAAGAAAAAGTAATAGGTCTGGACCTGTTTCCTTTGATCGCTACCCACCCATTACTTAGTGATACCCTTGATTAAAAACATTTTAATAGCAAAAGACAGAAAAAAAAACTAACATTATTCTCATCCTAACCTATCATTAAGTAGCATCTGGTAGATGGCTTATCTTCCTCAAAACGTTAAGGTTCCTATCTACCTTCTCTTGATGTTTCAAAAACATGTGCTAGGTTTTATTCATTAAAAAAAAAAAGTATGGGAGTCACGCCTCCCAAATTTTTAATCCTACAAGTAGAAGTATGTAATTTTAGATACTGTAGTATAAATGTTTGAATATTGTACTAAAAATCACCTTGAAAAATTGTCAAAAACAAGCAATTTGATGCTTGTATTTCAGGTCACATATCAAAAACATGTGGAATGTAAACTGATACGACTAAAGACTTGGATGTTCTGAGCCACGCAAAACCTTAAAAGTGTGTGGTCACCGCTTTAAATTTCAAGAAATTCAACTAAGAAAATTGAAATATTTGGCTTGCCGAGCGCCTGAATAGTGCTGCCTAGCACGAGGGATAGTCGAGCTCGCGGCGGAGACGAGAAAAGAGGGGATGAGGCAACTCTGCTGGCCGGCAGTGGCGCTGGAGGGGAAGGTTCGACCTTGAAAGTCGTGTCGAGAGAGCATTGTGCGCGTACACCCCCTGACCACCCACCCCTGCAGCCCATCCTTCCTGCCCGAAGCTTGTTTTGCTCCTCCTTTGGATAGCTGACAGCACTCAGTAGACGGAAAATTTATATTCGTAGAACCTATTTTTACCAAATAGTCATGCAACAAAAAGCATTCGTACGTACGTGAGTTGATTCTTTTTGTTTGCTAACTATTGTTGAAATATTGTGGTAATACACACACGTGGAATTACATTACGTCCACAATTAGAAAAGAAAATGCACATGTAATATTAACAAATTTTTTAAATGTATAATTCAACAATAATTGTTTTGTAAACGAATCTGAACATTTACGTTATTTTAACTGGATCATATAACACATTTTTTTAAATTTAAATTGTTTAAGTAAAATTTCATAAACAGTTTTTAGTTTTACAAACTGATACATAAGAATGTTTATTTGCCAACACCATGGTGATACAGATTAATAGGTTAATTGTTCTGTTAATACCTAGCTGAAGCATGTACTGTGGGCAGAGACTACAGCACCCGTTATCTTCATATTTCTTTTTCATCTTGTGCATGTTTGCATACATTCACTCTGTCGTATTTCGTAAGTAAATATAGATTTTACTTTCTAACATTTGTAACAGTTATGTATCCGAATCATTGTTGTTTTTCTTGTTAGATTTTACCAACTTGCGTACACCTACCTCATTTTTGATATGTCTGTGTCAATTTGTCAACCAGAACACTTGCACCCAATGCAGTTTGTATTGTACTCTGAATTGGTGATCAAAATACTTTTGAATAGTTCTAAAGTGCCATTCTGAATTTATCGATATACATTATTCAAGGGCCGCGGTGATGTAATGACCAGAGCATTCGCTCCCCCAAAGAGATTTGGCCTTAATTCTCGGCGGGGTCAACACCTGTAATTTCTTGAATTGGAATTGTACCTAGACAGTATGAAAACTGCCATTCGTATGGTTTATACATACTTTACCGAGCGTAGCGGGGCGGGGTATAACACTCGCCTCGCATTCGGAAGGAGCCGGGTTCGATCCCCGGCTACGACCATCCTGATTTCGATTTTCCGGGATTTTCTGAAATAGCCAACTCCAGCCGAAGGCGGGATGGTTCCTTAATAAATTCCCCAGGTCGAATCTTAATCTATTTCCTCCGTGTACCACTGTCATGGCCGTGTGTTGTTCGAGGGCACATAAAAGTGATAATCTAAAATATACATATATAATTAACTTAACGCCATACGTTTTTATGTTCACACATAAAGTACCAACTAAAAACATAGGGCCACCTATACATTTACGTTTAACCCGCTCCGGATTCATAATATTGGTTAGAGAAACTCTGTGCGTTTTTTACTGACCATAGTCATCGAAAGCTTCATGTTTATATGTACAAACTTAGTTGTTACTTTTGTTGTTTACAAACTATGAATTTGTGTATATATTTGCATAACTAAAAAATCTCTACATTTTGCGGTACACAAAAGTTAATAAAACAAAACTACATCGGTAGGTTAATGTCTTTTTTGTGAACTAGAATATATATGAACGTAAAAAAACTGCTGGGTTCATAGTGGGCAAAAAAAAAATAAACCTTTTTTTGCCTGTTTTCTTAAGAATAAACACAAAAAACACTCTATACACAAACTTTTTCATATCTGGGTGAAATCGGGTTTTAGACACGCGGTAAAAATATCATGGCTGCTGCTACCTCTTGCCAAACACATCAACTAACAAGTCTAGGTGGCAAACACACGGTGGCTGAAATCGATACCACAAAAATTTACGCACAAAATTAGTGGAGTATTCATACAATTTATCTGAACTTAAAATGCTCTCTGGAGCTGAAAAAGATGTAATAATTTTTTTTCCACTTTAAATAATGCACTGTTTTTACTTTCATATATATTCTAGTTCACAAAAAAAATACATTAACCTACCTGATATAGTTTTTGTTTTATTAGCTTTTGTGTACCGCAAAATGTAGAGATTTTTCAGTTATGCCAATATATCCACAAATTCATAGTTTGTAAACAAAAAAAGTTCGCAGATACAAAATTAAGCTATCGATGACTAACTACATCCAGAAAAAAATTGCACAAATTTACTCCAACCAATACTATGAATTCGGAGCGGGTTTAACGTAAATGTATGGGTGGCCCTACGTTTTTGTTTGGTACTGTACGTAACAATCTATGTCGCATGTAAAATAGTGCGTTCTATATGTGTTTTAGCCAATCCATTAAGAGACTTCGTTTTCTTCTCTAGAACAGCATTTCCATTACTCTAGAAACAGATAGTAATACTGAAGAAGAAATAATGTCGACCAGTCTTTTCTGCAGCCCAGTTCCTGAAACTCTCGATACTTCTAATATTGTTGCCCAGGCTGTAGATGGTGTTAGATTTGTGGAGATTATGTACTTTATCAACAAACTTATTGAGGCAAGTTCCCATAGTTCTGTTTTCGGCTGTACATTTGCTAATATGGAAGTCTTGAGAGAAGAAACGGGGGTGTTTTCATCGGTTATTGTTTTTAAATGTAATATGTGCCTCACCACTATATCAGTTCCTACCAACGACCCAGAAAGTCCTTCGCTTGCACATATTAATTCTAGGGCCGTTGCTAGAGCCATGAGCATTGGAGCTGGGTTTTCACATTTGGAGGAGTTTTGTGCATTTATAAGTGTACCATGTATGGCTCCGATGACATACTCTAGTTACTACAATTTTGTCTGTGATGGTTGGGAACCAGCAGCAACAGAGCAAATGAAATCTGCTGTTGCTGAGGAAGCAGAATTAGCCTGGGAGAGGGACGAAGTGGACAAGAATGGCATTCCATTAATTACTGTAGTCGTCGATGGATCTTTGTGTAAAAGATCGTACAAAACAAAATATGACGCCTTGTCTGGAGTTGCAGCAATAGTTGGTTATGAGACCAAGAAGGTACTTTATATGGCAGTGGCTAATAAATACTGCTATGTTTGTGCAAGAGCCAGAGACAGACTATGTAAGATCACATGTATGCTATAAGAATTACCAGGGAAGTTCAAGCAGCATGGAAGGTAATTTAATTGTTTAGGGATTTCTAGAAAGTGAAACAAAACATGAAGTTATATACTCAAGAATGATTGGAGATGGAGACAGCAGTGTGTATAAAAAGATTTTGAAAGCCCGTCCTTACAAAAATGTAACTGTGGAGAAAATTGAATGCAAGAACCACCTGCTGAGGAACTGTCGAAAGAAATTAACAATATTAAGTGAAAATACTGCCCATGGAAATTCAGCTTTACGAAAATCCCTTGGCGATAAAATTGGCAAAATTATTACAGGTGTTAAGAAAGCTGTCGCTTACCGCAAAGTTGAATGTAGGGACCATCAAAGCAATATAATGCAACTAAAATGTGACATTGAAAATGGCCCAAGTCATGTATTCGGAGAATATCTACATTGCAAAGAACTAGGATACTTCTGCTCAGGCGAAAAAGAAGGTGAAAGAAACTTAGTCCCTTTCTTGAAACAAAGTGGACTGTATGATAAAATTGAAAGTATAATGAATTCATTAGCGAGACACTCATGAAGCTTGATTTCTGACGTTGACAACAATTGCGTGGAGCAATACAATGCCATCGTAGCGAAATTTTCAGGTGCCGAAAGAATAAATTATGCTACCAGAAGATCTTATCAGGGAAGATGTGCAGCTGCTGTGGTGGCACACAACACTAAGAAACCTCATTATTTCCTCCATAAGACATTGCAGAATGGAATAAGTCCAAACAAAATTGTAAAGCGCTTGGAAACGAAACGTGTACGCAATTTGAAACAAGAAAGGCAAATGAGAAGTACAGTCAAGAAATGTAGGCGAACTGCTCTTCGTATGTCCCTTGCTCGTTGCTTTGAAGATAAAGATTATGGACCACAGTGTCAAGTACCAGACTTGCCTGATTCTGTATTCAAAGAAGAAGAAAATAAATTCTTAATGTCCCTGGAGAAGACTGATGATGAACGTAGCCGAATATATAGAGAGACTATCCTTCAGGCAGGAAGCAGTGAATGGCTCGAAACTAGGCGGAAGATGCTGACAGCTTCAAATTTTGGGAAAGTGTGTCGTATGAGACCAACAACTATCTGTAAGAATATTGTGAAATCTATCATTTACTCTTTGGATATACTACATGTGCCAGCATTAGAACACAGGAGAAAATGTGAGGCCCTTGCCATAAAACAACTGGAAAAGCAAGAGGGGGGTACATATAGAGCGTTCGGGTCTTTTCATAGACAAGCAGTATTCCTTTCTCGGCGCAACACTTGATGATCTAATTGGAGAAAATTCAATTGTGGAAATTAAGTGCCCTATGGAAAGGACGTAAGAGAAGTAATGAAAGAAGGAAAGTTGAAATACATGAAGTTCTCGGAGGATAAAACTAATTTTGTTGTTAATAATTAGACTCATGAATATTTTTATCAAATTCAAGGCCAGCTTCACATAACCCAAAGAGAACTGTGTGTATATGCCATCTGGACGTCGAGTGAAAAGGAAATGACGGCCATGAAAATTTAAAAAGATGACACATTCTGGGTAAACAACATGAAAAACAAATTTGTAATGTTTTATAAACATTGCATGCTGCCAGAATTGGTGGATCTCAGACACACCCGCAATATGGAAATATGCGATACGTAAAAAGGGAAATGGAAAAATTTCAAAATCTTCCAAAAAAATACATCCACAGTGTGAATAGTCATTTCTTCAAATGATAGTATAAATACTAAAGAAGTACGGAAATGTGTTGATTCATATTATCTTTTACTTACTTCTTCCAGAATTTATAATGCCAAAATTCTTGTAATATTTTCAATATTACTCAACAATAATATTTTGTAAATCTTTTGCCCTATGCATAGTATTTAATGATTTGACTAATGTGATGTTCGATAGTTTGTAATACACGCGTAACAAAACTTAACTATACAAATTTCAAATTAAGTTGGCGTACAAAGCTATTCACAGTACTGGAGCAGAGCACTTGGGCTTTACACGTAAGGCAACATTTTATAGGGCACAGTAAGGTTACCGTGCTGCTAAATAAAACATATGTGTATTGCATTAACCACTGTTAGGGTACACTGTCTATTTTCATTTAACAATACATGATGTATTCTGGTGGTCGCACTCATTTTAGTCTTAATAAGTAAACATGTAAGTTTTCAACTCGTATTTTCATTATCCTCATAAACTTGAACATCTATGCTTTAGTTTCTGCTGTGACTGTCGACAAAACATAGGCAAAGCTTTCATATTTCCTAGTTGTGCGTATATTTTCGAAAGGGATTAAATGACATTGACATAAACTAATTTGTTGTAGCTGATATAATTAATCTGTTTTTCCTTGAAACACTTGCTTACATAAATTTATTTCGATAACTGTGTTAGTAATCGGCAGCACGTACGGACGTAGCTTGTAAAAAGTTGGATTCTGGGTGACAGACAACTGCAGATATCAACAAATGACTAAAATTGCTGTGTCTCTCTCTCACACACACATACACACACACACACTGTTCAATTATTTATGAAGAAATGTTGAATTTGCTGTTTGATAGTATATGATAAAAATGTTAAGGTACTACTAAACATTATATATAAATCTACAAAATAATATACAAGGCAAGCGTTCTATACACTTAGTGAAATTTTGATGTCACTAAAAAGAATCAAGTTCTTTGTAACTCATGAACACGCAGGACTAATCAAGCTCAACTCGTATTATTGGCAGAGTGTTCAGCATGGAGAATACCAGCGCATCGATTACTAACCATGCAGGCTGAATCATTTATCGACCCCGCGATTTACTGTTTTTAAAAGTCAAAACAATATGAAAATATTAAAACTTAAATATCAAAACAATATGAAAATATTAAAACGTAATGTCGTTTTTCCAGTTGCCAACTTTTTATGGTTCTGGTCAATGAAATAAACATACACACGGCGCCAGTGGCGGATCTAGAAATTGGTCAATGTGACAACGTACTACGCTATCTAGGGGAAAAAATGACTAAACAAATAAAACTACCTCGTCTCAGCCACCTTTGGGAGCATATTGCAAAGAATTCTGAAACAAATTTCTAAGGGCTTCCATGAACAATATTTTTAACAAAAATACACAAAACTCCATCATAAAGGATTTGAAAGTGTTTTACAGGGATAAGTAAACACCCATTGTGCTTATTCGTCATCTTAGGGGTCCCATTTAAAAAATCAAAATTGAGTTTATGGTGTTTGCAACAGCAATATCAGAATTAAATTGAACAGCGATAATGCAGTGGATTAAAAATATACATGGTTTAAGTGAAAAAAAAAAATATTACCTTTCTTGGCCTACATAATATGTTATTATTAATAATTAATAGATAATAGTTAATAAATTACTAAATGATACTTATTATTTTAAATATCTATTATTTCAGAAAAAATAGAATATTTCACTGTGTCAAGGCAGTTTGCTGTTGACTTTCACTGTAAGAAAGAAATTACTATTGCTTTCCTCAGTGGGAATAATGTGTAACGTAAGTTAATTGGGTTGTAGACTTAGGTGAAAATAAACAAGCAATAATAAATGTCAAAAATTGATATTAATTGATTCAGAAAATTAATCTAGTTCAGTAACACGAATAGGCTTGTAGTTTATTTTTCTTCATTAACATGCTTTATTTACAGCTCAGGCGTGCTATGACGAAAAATTTTACTCAAACTTGAAACGCTCCAAGTACACTCGTGTGCAGATATTTACCCACCAACAGTAATTCCTCTTTTTGATACTAAGTGATCGATTCTCACTGTAATAATTCCAAAATCATCACTGAATACTGACCAGCGATGAGTCTGTGAAATACATTCAAATTCTGTGTTCTCTCAAGAGGGTTCAGGTTTTTTTTAAAATAATTTCTGCACTCATTAATATTGTGAATTGCATGCACACGTATCAACGGATTCAAATTTGGTATAATTTCTCCAAATCATCTTCACTGTATGGAGCGCTACGATTTGCTGTCGACAGAGCAATAATTTTACCCATTAGATTCTGAAAACTAATTTTTTATTTAATTGTGAACATAAATTTATCTCTTCTGAAAACAAAAGTCTTTAAACGAAATATAGCGTGACTATTTCTACGTGAAAGAAGAAGCAAATTTAAAACCCAAATATACAGGTCTTGAATCATTGTACACAACTGGAATATAGCGTCAAAAGCCGAGGAAACAATGGATTTATTTATATTTAAGATCACTTCATCCTACAGCTATCGTATTCTGTGACCAGTTTTATGAACATGTAATGATAGTGTATCACTCTAACCTCAGGGCCATAAACTCTGAAATTATGATTAATAGAATGCATTTGAGAAAGTTAGCTGTTCAGGAATAGCACTCACCATCATCGTAAGTTCTTGAAGTAGACAGCAATAAATTAAAAAAAAAAGTGTTTTTTTAATAGTAAAAAAATACTAGACTATTTATTATGTAAGCACATGCTGATATACAAACCAAAATTTTAAAGATGAGCCTACAATTTTTTTGGAATTAATTTTCTGGAAAATGATGATTTCATCTAGTGCAATTTAGAGGAAAAGGGAGAGTCTTCAGCCTCTCAAATCCCCTCTGGATACACCACTGCACGGCGCCTTTGTTCCCTTCCTCGCTACTTCATATCGATGAACTGACTGACGTCCGTTTTAGAATGGTTCGTGCGTGAGTGTGTGTATGTGTATGTACACACACACATATATATATACACATATACATACACACGCACACATTCATTCATATACAGTAGCCTTTGTTAAATATATATTGTTTGAATGTTGTCTATACGATGAAGTAGGTGTTAAATACATTTTTCTGCAAGTTGTATACAGTGTAATATTTTCTTGGATAACTGTATTTTGAATTTATAATGTAGCTGTATAATGTTGTATTTGCAATGTTCATAACATGTAGGTATATACAATATCATTATTGAGTTCCAACTCCACATGATAGCTGGACTTTGTATTATATAGCATTTAATGTGCAGGCAATAAATGTGTAATTTTTTTAAGTTTGTAATTTTTGTAACTGTAATGTACTGTTTTGCAAAAAGAGTTAGAAAATGTGCAAATTCACTTTTTACCACGTTTGTCCCCATCACCGAACTAAACATATTTAAAACCAAGTTTGTAAATACGCAAGGAAATTGTAATAGTTTTGCTGTAAATGCAGTCACTGTACTGTGATGCTGTGCGACGTTTGACAGTAAGTGTAATTAATTTATATGTAAATATATTATGCATTTGATTCGTTTATTGTGTGTCAGTAAAATCAAATTGTAGACCTGATTTTTTTGCGAATTTACCTGACGACTTTATTTTAGAAACATTAATTACTAACCAACAGCAGTGTTGCTCTTGCTGTATCGCATTGTCGAGCCTTGAAAATTGTGCCGGTGTATACGATGCAGCGTGTGGGGTGGGAGGTCAACACAAGGATGATTCTCCGAACTGGTGGCCGAGACCCTCGGTCCTCGGTCCTTCCTCTACGGCTCACGACATGTACTGACCACGAGGGGAGGGAGGGTAATGCGCGGACATCCCTTCTACTTCCTTCGCTACCGCGTGACATGCCCAGAAAAGGTCCCGCCCCTCACTTGAAACTCCGCTTCCCGGCCCTCAGTTCTGGGCCATCCTGGCAGAAACCAAAGTCACTGGTAGCCTAGATAAGCACCTTAAATCAGAAATAAAAATTTACAATTGTTATAGGTCTTCCAATATGACCTCAGACAATAATAATAATGCAACAAAAATCATATTCTTCCCCTTTTATATGGACTAGAGTATAATTGACAGACACTGTTATCGGGGACCCCAGTTTTACATTTACTTTATTATTTACTTATCAATAAACAACCAACATTTCTTTTACTAGAAAAACAATTAACACAACTGGCCTTTATGATTTACACAAAAATAAAACATCAGTACTCTGGGCATGACATCATACTACTGTCCTACTCGTTAAGAGAAAAATAAACTGTGGTGATGACATTGTCATCCTTAAGGGTAGCTCGTATCCTACCCACCTGTTGCAAACATCTAACGACATCTGCAGATGTAGAGCTCCCAGGCTCTTCAGTGGTGGTACTCCCACTAGAAGCACTTCTTTGCTTCTGCAATCTAACACTGAAACACCTCCACATTAAACATAACACAAACACAATGGTTAACATTACAATTACAACAGTACTGCTCACTTCTATGCCCAATATTGACTCAGGGCTCAATGCAGTCACTTGAGGTAGTGTCCCTAAAACTATAAGGAAAGGATTTCTCCAAACTATACACAGCAAAAATACAATTATTAATCCTAAGGAAATACTCTGGATATTTCTAATTACAAAATGATCATTGCTGATAGGTTCTTCCAAACGAACCTTGTGATGCTTCTATATACTGGTATCTAAAGTTACATTTATGTGTGGTATAACAGAAGGCCAGTCTTCTGCAAGACAATCATGTAAGGAGGGGAATACAGTTTGTGTAGACATGGTGTGGGCAGGGAAATGCAACTTTTTTAACTTTGACCAGGATGCAGGGATAACATGAATTAAATTGAATTTTGACTTAGCTGCGAAATAGCAAGGATAGGTTTCACTAATTCTTAACTCTCCATTCAAATATAACTGGCAGTCGCAAGGAACTGCTACATCAATAGCTCCTGGTGTTTCATGACTTTTAAGTGTTCTAGTTACATTTTCACTATATAAACAAATCAAGTCCAATTTGCCTGTGTGGTTAGTTATGAAATACCGTTCTGGTCCTACCTGAGTTATTATCATATGAGAGCCTGATTGGCAACTGAACAAAACACAAATGGTCTTGGAAGGGTCTGCAATCTTGCAGCGCCCTTCCCTGGATGGTTCGAACATCCTCATCACTCACCGCCAAAAAGGTAGGTTCATGGTGTAGGGAGCACACTGAATTTTTCCATTTAAAAGGAATTGCCACAAAATCAAAAAGTTTCCGATTATAATGTTTCTTAACAATGGGGACTTTAATTTTAGCATACAAGTGTGCTTGATAAATTTTACAATTACGTACATACTTCTAAATGAAAATAAGCCTGTACGTCAGAAGAAGGAATTGCCAAACGATAACCATCCTTTTCAATTACTTCTGTCAACTGATCTCATTTCGATTTCAAAACAGAGGGAGTGACTAGTACCGAGGGTATCTTACGGGATCGGCACTGGTCTAAAATTTCAACTCTAATTAAGGTGTGAGCTTGTTTAGCCATAAGGACTACAGAAAGGTAAAGTGTTTGATGTACTTGTGACAACTCGTTTACTACACCAGCATGACTTTTCTCCATACTGTCCCTTAACGTCTGTAATTAACTAGTTAAATTGCTGAATTTTATTTGAATTTTGCCAAATATCTCACTGATAACAGAGTTTACATATGATACTTGATTTGTAAGGTTAGCTAAAGCCTGATGGTCATTTGAAACTTGTTGATTTATTTCCTCTAGATCATTTACCAACTCTCTTTGATTATTAAATAAGTTCTCCAACTGCTGGCTGTTGCGATATCGCAACACCAGCTTGCAAACTCATCCTAAAATGTGAGACCGCGTTTGACTCTACTTGTGTCCTGTACTTCTAGAAGATCCTCTCCAGCTGCATGATTCAAAATATTTAGTAGATTGTTAGCAACTTCAGCAGAAGAATGAGTTTTTGCCTGAATTTTACGGAATTCTGGAGAGATAAGTTTTGCGCAATCTATATTATTATGTATGTATTAAATCTTCTGCTACATTTAAACGTTCAGGCCAACTTGTTTGAAAGGTAAGTGGAATGGAAGAGGTATACAAGGTCACCTTGTTTATGGGTTGGAAATGTGCTCCTGACACAACTCCCACTGGATATGACTCGTTCCTCGGGCTCGTCTCTGGTTCAGCTATCCCCTGGTTGTCGGATCCGATTAAAGTCAGCGACAGGAACAGCAGTCTGACCACCGCTCGTAGAAACGCCATTGCTCTCTAATCTCTGCTCACTCACGGTACTGTCATTGTCTGGTTCTCAGCACTTTTGACGATGATCTAAATAACCCACAAGTTGGCATGTTTAATACCACATTCACAACACAAACTGACAAAATGGTTAACACACATGCAATTTCACTATTACAAAAAAAATATTTATTTAACAAAACAACTAAAAATCCCTCAAAGAATTATTTTCAATATCTGTAGTAGCATTTAATAAGTTCTACATTTACCACTTCAGAAGGAAAAGGTCCTTGACCAGCTCTTCTCGAGACCTGTTTCTGCAAAACATAAAGATTATTGTTTATTTTCTTTACAACAACAGCTGGTCCATGCCACCTGTGCATCAGTTTTGGTGTGATACCTTTCTTTCTCACTGGGGTGAAGATCAGCACTTCCTGTCCAGGCTCATATTCCACTGGTCTCCTGGTTTGATCGTACCGCTGTTTTTCTTTTTGCTGGTGTTCATGCAGGTTGCGTAGGGCCAATTTCTGGACGGACTTCCACATCCGGCGCAGGCGTTGACTATCTGGTTTGTCAGCTTTCTGGTTCAAACAGACTTCACTGGGTAAAGTAGGTTCACGGCCATAAAGTAACATTAAAGGGCTGTACTTTAGACTATCCTGACTCGAGATGTTATAGGAAAATGTAACTAACTGGAGAAAAATATCCCAGTCTCTTTGGTTACTAGAGACATAGTGGAACATAATAGTTGTTAGTGTCGCGTGCAACCTTTCTACAGCGCCGTTTGTCTGTGGTCGGTACCCAGAAGTCATGGTACCCTGTATGTCCATTAGCCCTAATAATTCGCTAACTACTGCAGAGCTAAAAACCTTGCCTCGGTCAGTGAGGATGGTACTGGGCATGGAGTGTCGACTGATAACATTTTCAAGTAGAAACTGGGTTACTTCCTGAGCCTTTCCAGATGGTACCGCTCGAGTCTCCGCCCATCTAATCCCATAATCGATACAGGTAATGCAGTATCTGTTACCTCTATGAGTCTTAGGAAAGGGACCTAGCAAGTTTATTCCTACTCTCTCGAAAGGAGCTCCTGCAGCTATGGGCTGCAGTAAACCCACAGGTTTCTGGTTCACACCCTTCTTAGTCTGACACTCGTTACATGACCTAACATATGACTCAACTTGTTTAGCCATGCCTTTCCAATAGAAGCGTCTTCTAATTTTACATAAAGTTCTTGTTAAGCCTAGGTGACCTATGAGCGCATTGTCATGGCACTCACTCAGAATCTCGGCTATCAAGCACTCTGGGATCACAAGCAGTTTTTGTCGGCCCTCTGGATTAGTGTTTAACTTATACAGAACTCTGTCCTTTAAACAAAAGTTCTTGGCCCATCTACTCAATTTAGAATTCTTATTGAATGGCTTCTCAACCTCCTTAATTAAGGGTGCAAGTTTAGCATCGTCCCGCTGTGCTTTTGCCATGTCAAATCCAGGTAAAGAAAATACTGATAATTAAAGATTTATACTCGTCTTTCTCTGTTCCCTTATCTACTGGATTCCTGCTCAAACTATCTACATGGGCGTGCTTCTTGCCGCTAGTGTATTTTATATCAAAACCATACTCTAATATTTTTATTGCCCATCTAGTAAGTCTGCCTGTGCTGTGGACATTTAATTTTAGCCTATAGCAAAGGCTATGGTGGTCAGTTACAATTGTGAAATGCTGCAGATAAAGGTAAGGGCGAAACTGATCCAAAGCGTAAATTAATGCAAGACATTCAAGGTGGGTAATTGGATATTGTGATTCTGCAGGGGTGAGGGTCCTGCTTGCATAGGCTATTGGATGTAATTTTCCATCTTGCTTTTGCATTATAATGGCTCCTATTCCTAACGTACTGGCATCTGTATGAATTTCGATAGGGTCCTGTTCACGAAAATTAACCAATACAAGAGAAGAAGTTAATTTTGATTTCAAATTTTAAAAGGCTTATTCTTGTTCAGCTCCGCACACAAATTTCTGATCTTTTTTCAAAAGAGAAGATAATGGTTATGCAATTACTAAGAAATTTTTGACAAATTTTCTATAGAAAGAAGCCAAACCTAGAAAACTTCTAACGCTTTTAGAATGGGTAGGGGTCGGGAATTCACTTACAGCTTTTTACTTGTTAGGATGTGGCCTAATGCCTTCCTGGTTCACCACATGTCCCAATACCTCTGTTTCAGCATAACCAAAGGAGCATTTAGCTGGTTTTAAGGTTAGGTTAGCTTTCTCAAACCTTCGTAACACTTGTTCAAGCCTGTCCAGGTGTTGATCGAATGAACAACCCGCGACTAAAATATCGTCAAGGTAAACTAAACACGATCCCCTTTTTAAACCTGCTAGGGTACAATCCATGAACCTCTGAAAGATAGAAGGTGCAGTTTTTAGTCCAAAAGAGAGGGTTTCAAAACAATATGTTCCCTCTGGAGTAACAAATGAGGTTTTCTCCTGGTCTTTCTTAGCTACCCTTAGCTGATGATATCCAGAATTCATGTCTAGGTGACTGAAATACTTAGCGCTTGTTAGATAACTGAGAAAATCATCGATACAAGGCAGAGAGTACTTATCATCTTTAAACACCGTATTAATTTTTTGATAATCGACACACATTCTGAAGCCGCCATCTTTCTTTTTCACCAATACTACAGGTGAGCACCAACTACTGCTACAAGGCCTAACAATGCCATTTTATATGTGCTCCTCAACAATATCCTGTATAATTTTTGCGTTCTCCCGCAGATGTGCGATATGGCACTGATGTAACTGGTGAAGCATCACCAGTGTCTAAAGTTAATTCCTCCTCTAGGGAACGTCCTATCTGGTTTGCATTCCAACTGAAATAATGTCGATACTTGGCAAGAATATTCAATAACTTACTTCATTGTTCAGGAGGCAAATTTGGATTTATGTCTAATTGTCACTCAATGAACATGTCTTTATTACTCATTGTTCATACAGGTAGGGAATTTTTGAATTTAGGTTTATCAGCCAAATTTCTTCACAAGAACACAGAGTTCCTAACTTCATATTACCTAACAATGTGACTTCATAGTTGGCTACATTCATAAACCACAATTTTGTAATCTGTTCAATCACTACAACACTATGTGCTATCAATACGCAATGTTTTTTATTGTCGTCGTACCAGACCACAGGCCAGGTGGAGTTGCACCTGTTCGCGGCAGGTGTTCGCAGAGTGTGTCAGTGGCAGGTGTGCGCTGGTTGGTAAGGGCAGATGTGCGGTACTTGAGTGTGTTTGGCGGATCAGTGACAGCGGCAGGGCATGTGTAAACTTGACACCGACGTGCTACACCTGCCATCCTGGCCGCCGCATGGCCATCTGCCAGTGCAGGACACATGGCTTCACCGCCCCCTCCCTCTACCAGTGCATGAAGAAGGCAGTCTGGAAGCAGCGGCCGCGACGGACGGAACGAGAGAGACGTGGTTCACTTCAGGACTCTGATTCGTCCAGCGAGAAACGTAACGCGCGTGTGCAACTATCCGGCCCAGTGTTTTACTTTGTTTCGCCATTTGGAACTGGCTCACTTAAGGCCTTAGGGTATGGGGGTATGGTCCGCCCCATAAGTGTGCATGTAAGGTGTAGTTTTCTCCAGATCCTCCCTGCTTTTCCCGATCCGCAGCTGTTTCGACTCGCCAGGTGAGAGAGGGGCACGCCGGCACGAACAGACCACGACTCATTGAGCCTCGTGTTCCCGGCTACACGCTTTAACCGGGTGGCGCCCAGAGCATTCCGATGCAGCTCCGTTCCTACCTCACTCTCACCGAACATGGCATCATGGCGCCCAACGCTTTGGCGTGAATAACACAGTGTAAATCAACGTACAACCTACGCAGAGAAGGACTGGAAGATGACACTTCACCACAGGATCGCCACAGTTGCATTGTTTAGCCAGCTATGTTACAGCCTGCACGTCAGTGACAGCAGGAAACAATACACAGAGCTAGATCTAGAAACAAATCGAATCATCGCACACAATGAGCAGCAAGGAGTGTGTTAGGTGTGGATTACCAGCCTTCCCTGATTTACTTTTCGGAGAAGTACTGCAACAGTGCTGCACATGTGCCATGGAGAACCGGAAGGGGAACCCAAGCATGAAATTAAAAAAGCTCATCGACCACAGCCCGCCAAGGCAGGCTGAAGTATGTGACTCGCCAACATGTGACAGACAAGGGAAGGAGATGGCCACGTGTGTGACTTGTCGAACAAGAGGCCACCGTAGATGTTCGCACGCCACGGAACTTGTCACGTTCGGTGAGGGCGTGTTCGCTTGAGCAACTTGTTTGTCATCGAGGCGCCCTCCCCTGCTTCAAGGTCATACGTCACAAGCTACAAACCTACCACCCTATCACCCCTTCCCCAGTGCCTCAACGACTGCACGTCGAGCTGTCACGACAACCCGCCAAGAGAGAGGGAACATAATGAAACTTCCCGAGTTCTCTGGACACATGCACGAGGACGTGGACCAGTTTCTGCAGCAGTGCGAAACACTGTTTACGTTACGGCGTAGTGTAAGAGGAGTGGATTGATCGTGCGATTAGCAACTTGCGTGGTGCCGCAAAGGACTGTTGGAGAATATGGGGATATGCAACAATGACATGGGACGAGTTCGCGAATGGCCTACGATATCGGTTCAGGTCCACAGAGGCTATAGCAGACTGTCAAGCACGATTTTATAGTGAAGGACAAAAGAACACAGAGTCGACAGAGAGGTTCATAGCCACGATAATCCAGCTGTTCTGGCGCATCTATCCAACCACGCACTGGAGGACGCACTAAACAGCATAACCCTGCATCTACGACTGGAACTCCAACCATTTTTGGCAGAAGTGAATGGTGAAAGTATAGAGGGATACGTTTGTCGAGCAATCGTCGCCGACAGGGCCATCAATCTGCTGAGGGGACGTCCATTACAGACATTCGGATGGACGGACGAGGAGGCCCCTATCACCAGAAATATGCGCGATAGCGGCACACCAACAGGCCGAAGACGACAACTCGCGATTGAGGCGCCGCGGTCGCCCGACCCTTGTTCCGCCCCACAACTCTCGCAACAGTGAGCCGGTCTTACACTAAGTGACCCAAGATGCTGAGGGCCGGTCGCACATTAACTTCTTTCAATACGTATACTGAATGTTTCCAAAACTTGCGGGGCAAATCCCCTCCTAACAAGTAACCATACATGCTTATAGCGAGTTACTAAAAGGTTCACTCTCGAGCAAAGAAAACAAACTAATTAAGTGAGAAATTTGCATTTAATTCCCACTTTACACAAAATACAAGAAACACAATT
>PNEQ01002222.1:0-54422 GCA_003012365.1 Medauroidea extradentata | reverse complement strand
GATGAAAGTGAAGTGGGAATTTGTGACATTGTTACTAAACTACCAAAGCCAATTTCAAGAGGAACTGCACGCACATCTGACATTTTCAATTTTCCTTTTACATTTATGCCATTGGTTGTTCTCTAAATTGAACAAAAAACTTGTGATGAATGTTTCAATTTGTATGTATTTTTTAAACATTGATAATGGCCAACTATTTGTGTAAATATGTACTCAAATGTTCCTACATTGTAGGTGCCAAATCTACCCCATGCTAATGATGAAACTACCCCACTGATGGGGCAGATATGGCAATGTGTAGTATTGATTTCAATTGCTTGAATTTATGTCTTAAGGTAAGTGTAGAACGGACACAATTGTTACAGTACTGTGTAATATAATGACATTGATAAAAAATATAACATTCAATATGACAATTTAAAAAACAATGAAAAAATAATTTTTTAATACAAATATGCCGAAAGTGCCCCACTCTCCCCTAGTACTGTACTATATTTACATTCATTATTTCGACAAAGTCTTGTAAACATGACTCGGGGTAACATTTTGTATGGAAATCTTATACCTATTCACATTAAGTATGTAATGTTAATACCTTTACTGCCCGAGAGGATAGAATACTGACTTCAGATAAACAGGCAGTTATGTTGCAAAAGATCTAGCAATCTCATTCATTCATGAGAGGACTCTTATAGTGTTTCACTATATGTATTTCATTGTTACCAAAGAAACCTGTCCAAAATGAAACTCGATGGGACCTAGCAATTTTTCTCTGTTTCGGTAGGTTTCCCGTTTTAGGGAGATGAAGTAGCGATTAAAGTGAAAAAAGTAAAATAAAAACAAAATTATTATTATCAGTTAACAACATTAACAAAAAAAATATACGTGACCAATACTACACCAATTTTAACACTTAAGTGGGCACAACCTCAATTAACTTGAGGTGAAGTAGTGATTAAACTGAAAAAAGTAAAATAAAAACAAAACGATTATTATCAGTTAACAGCATTAACAAAAAAATTATACGTGACCAATACTACACCAATTTTAACACTTAAGTGGGCACAACCTCAATTAACTTTGTAATGGAATTACAGTTATCTGTTGTCAAGTGTGTTTCAATATTTACCTGGAACTTTAAAAGTAAAACTAACTGAGTTAATATATTTTTGCTCATAGTAATTATTTGTGATGAAATACACAAATTTATCATTTTTATTCAATTTTAAAGCTCCTAATTAAGATGTAAACCTGTTATTTTAATTTAGGATAGTAATTATTTTTTTTTTCTCTTATCTGTATTTGTAAAGTGTACTGCTTACTGAGGTATTTCAGCAGGATATCTATGTTAAGGAATGTTAATCAGTAACTTACTCTGCTGAATTTGTTTCTCTAAGTAAGAGATGATTTTTTTTTTCTTTCTCCGAGGCGGTTGTTTGAACCGACGCTTTTGTCGGCATCCTTTTTATCTTTCTTCTTGGCTGGACTCCCATACTGATAAGACATTTGCGGCAGGCAATTAAGATGACGCCTGTTACTGCCGCCGTCCTAAAGATAGGAACTCTTGGGAGCGAGTTTAGGTTGTTAAATTGTATTGAAATATTGCCGTTTTCAGAAGAGCATCAACTTTTCTAGCTAATTAGCTGTTTTAGTGAGCTTCAAGACATCGTGGGAAGCACGTAAGACATCGCTCACAAACCTAACATGCTGACTTTTCATATAAAAAAAAATTAATTTTGGCTTTGCTATAACTAGTGGAAAACTGTTAAATTTTGAACTTTAATTTTTATTATTTTCATGCCTCTATCTCTGTTGCATTTTCCGTAAATTTTAACATGGTGAAATTACCGTACATACTGGGAACTCTTAAGTCTAACCAGAGGTATGAGTAAAGCGTCCTTGCTCATGCCGACTGAACGAAGTCGAGTAAAATGTATGTATTAATATTTGTTGGAAGCATAGAATGTGTTTTTGTGTCATGTTGGGAGAATTTATTGTCTAAAATTCACGTAACTTTTCATGTAGGGAATGGCACCAAATATGAATATCTTTTGCTACAGTCATCAGTTCTCTCTTTCAAATAAAATTGAATATATTTCTATTAATAGTGTACTGTGTCTTTTTGATGTTGTATACTATTAGAATAAATATACAACTCAATAATAATACACTCATTCACTATAGAATCTGGCGGTCCAAAGCGGGGCCTCGAACAGACTGGAGTTCCTTATTTTCTGTACGTATCACGTAAATATGTATCCTATGTAGCTATGGAGCCTGAACAACGCGAAGGTTATTTCCTTAGGGAATGAAAGTCTGTGGAATATAGGGAGTCTAGACGCGCACATAAAACGATGAACCTAATCCCTAAAATAAACTCTAGTTCTGAAAACTTAAGTTCTGGGAGCGAGCAGACCCTTGATGGAGGAGCAAGCGACATGACCTCGCGTGACCTTTCTCAGGAATGTGACATGGCGGCGGGTGACGCTATCTTAACCTGCGCAGACCCAACCCAAGATAACACGGCTGCACACAGGCACAACTTAGCTGGTGATACTGGTGTAGAGGATGCAATTTTATTTCCAACATTTAACGTAACTGATATGAGCAAAAATATATTAACTCAGTTAGTTTTACTTTTAAAGTTCCAGGTAAATATTGAAACACACTTGACAACAGATAACTGTGATTCCATTACAACTTCTACAGCAGATATCCGATTTAACAACTCCGGAATAACGAAAACAGCTATATAACGAAAGGATTTTTGTAACCTTAAAAAATTATACAAAAATGTACGAAGAAACTAAGCAACTTTGATCAAATGGAAGCAAGTCTATTAATGCTGTATTGATCCATGTACCACCTGCACACTTTTTCTCAAAAACAAAACTGTTAAGTCGGGATGAAGGTCATACAAGGAAATCAAGGTTTTTGGATACACAAGACATGGAAAAGTTGTATTTATCATACAGGACAGACTTAAAAGAATGTATCACAATAGAAATACAAGTAACAAAACCTTTAATGTCTAATATTGTAGCATTAAAGCAATACGCAACTCTGATATTACTGTCAGCCAAAGCTTCGACCGTGTGTCCAACTATGGTGGCTGCCGGCCCGTGCCGAGTGGTGCCAAGACAGCATGCAGCTAAATCCTTTGTCTTAATTGCCCAGTCCGATGAGTGAACATCACTCACGGTGAAGTGTGTGGCAGCGCACTGATAAATAAAGTGTTTCATTTCTGTCAGAATGAGCCACAGAACAGTGAACTCTAACAACCAAAAACTGCCAACAAAGTGCAGGATTATACTGCTGCCACTGTGAAGTATTCACATGCCTTGCAGCGAGCGCCAGCCTCGTGCTTTCACCACTGTTTCCAACATGTCAAGCGGTGCTAAACACTATATTTACTTTAGAGGCGTCATTTACCCAGTTCTTAAGATGTCGTCCACATGTTCTTTTCAATAAATATTTAACGTAGTTTAATTAAATTTTTGTCCAAAGGCAATTACGTTGGAAATGTACAGCGAAAAAAAATTTTTTCCTTGAGAGTATGTTGAAAATGTGGGGTGCTGGTCTTACATGGAGACATGTGGTACATGGGTAAATACTATACATTAATTCTACCTGTCAAGAAGATTGACCCTTTTGACTCCCACTGCTTTCCTATTTTATCATTGCCATGACACTTTTAGGGAATGTCACTTGGTTAGCATATGTAGATATAAATTTCAACTAGAGTACTACCAAAAGTTGTTAGAATTTTACTTGCAGCATTAAAGTAACCCACAATAATTAGTTGCACGCACTTGCTTACAACCTGGCTACCTTTGGGTGAGCAATAGGTACTCTTCACATAACCCAGAAAACCTATCGTAGGTGCCTTGAAAATTTCGACTGATTACTGAACAAAACTTGACTAGATGACTGTAAACACCCGGTTTTATTAAGTCATTGAAACAAGGAAATGTTATAAATGTTTAGTATGTGGCAACAGTTTTGTACGGTGTACTGTATATGGTTTTAGTGTAGCATGGAAGCTATTCAGGTGACAGCATAGTGAAAATGGCGAGACAAAAATCTACTGTGCAAACTGTGTAAACTGCCAAAAGTAAGAGCGCCAACCAGCTACAGACTATCTCATCGTAACACTAGAGAAAGTAATTGCTACCCTGACAACAAGAAACAAATGGACCATTTTTCTCTTTTCTTCTTGTATAAGTGAACTAAACAGGTCACCTGCTTCTATTAACTACAACATCAGACTCACTATTTCCAAGCCTCCCTCGCCAATTTCAAATTAGTAATGATAAGCTATTTACGCTTAAATAAAATACTGTACATAAATTACTCGTGTAATTTCTAATGTGGAACCTCTATCCATCGTTTCTCAGGGGTCTGACAAAAAATTTCAGTACATGCAGACATTCAATGGATGTGGACTTGAAATGCAGACAAATGAGAAATGGGGCCACAGAAAGTGTTCCATACATGCGGACAGTCAATACATGGGGGTTCAATAGATAGAGGTTCCACGTATACGGCTGACAAACTGAGATTTAAAAAAAAATGCCTGTAATACACAAGCAATTATGTACTATGAGCAACTAGGTATATAATTTATAAATACGCTATATTCTGTTTTAAAATTGTCAGTATCCACATTATGTAGGTTTCCATTTTAAGTAAGGTGTTGAACACACTACATACTATAGCACCATGCATTTTTAAGGGTCCTTTAAGGCAGGTTTTTCTGTACACGAGATGCAGACTTACATAGGTACAATATATAGGGGAAAAAAAAGCCATACAGCAAATCACTGTTGTTCCAAGAATGTATTATAAATATCTCTGTATATTGGATATACTGTAATACTGTAACACTTAATACAAGTTTTGGTGAACAACCCATGATCATAGTATTGTACCACATAAAATTCACTTTCATATAACTCTCTAGAAAATAAGAAATAAACTGGCTACTTAATCTGATAATGTATTGAAAACAACTGTGAAAAAATATCACACAGTGTAAAAAAAACTCAACTTTACAGGTTTTAATTCTTTAGAAAAAATTATACTAATCGAAAAATTGACACTTTCACAAAATGCACTAAAACATCAAATTTACACCACCAAATTTTTACAAACACATGTTACCCCATGTAAACAGACACTGAGCAGATGAGAAATTTTAATAAATTAGGGAATAGAAGGCTGCTAGTAGTTACACTTAATAAGCACTGTAACACAAAGTATAGACAAATTCACACAAAAAACTGAATAAAAATGTACAGTCACTAACAAATTGGGAGCCAGTCATTGATAATATACTTCTTTCACAAAACACACAAGAAGAGTGCCGTATTTATTCACGTAATGGCCATAAACTTGTCTTGAAAGGCTTACCAAGGAATATAATATAACCAGCATTACGACTGCACCCGTCTCTTCAGCGAAACAATGGCAGCATCCGTTGTTCAGTTTTGTAAACCACTAGTGGGGCACACTCAAACCATATCTCGGAACTGAATATCAATAAACTGAGAAAATAGTGTGACTCCTTCCACTAATCATATCACATTCTGAAGTAACATGCACCATATTTGTGACTATTTATCCATACAAATGTAACTTTGTAATTACGTACATTAAATAAGTACACAGAAGATGGATGTACTCACAGGCTAGTTTTTTTTTATTGTTACACCCACATACAAAACGACGAACACGGTGCGCGGTTGCAAGACATTTTGCTGGCTAGGCCAGTTCCTTCAGGCGGCGAGTTCAGGCACACTGAGTAATGGTGGTGGTGGAAGCATAGTTAGTTACCCAGGGAGCAAACTAGGGTGTGGTGCAAAAATTCAAACACAAGTTTTACATTTGACTACTGAAAATATTTGTGCTTACTTTTAAACAAATTATTTTTAACACTAGAGATTACCAATTACAAACTTTATGAGAAAAATGACAAATTTTGATGTATAGGGGTATTGGATGGGTCAAAATCAGCTTAACATGTCCTTATTATTATATTACGCCCCTCCCATTCTTACAACCCTCTTTCCAGAAATTGTGAAGGGTCATAACAATGGGATTCTAGTGTATATTTCTGTGCTTTTATGCAATATTATGTCATATTACATTAAGTATATAAGAAATGCATAATAAGTACCTAACGTTGCCTAAATCTCTTATACAAAAAACCATTAGTAGCTGTGATATAAAAAACAAATTTCGATAATGTTCTTTTTCTTATCTATTAATGTAATACAATACCCAGTGTCACTCACACTATTATTTGCAATAAAACAATGCAATTTTAAAAATTATGTATGTACTGTATGCGTACTGTGAATGGAACCACCATATTCACCACATATTCTCACTATGTATGTACTATGTTACAACTCTATTCCCATTCATTGCCACAGAAAACATGTAAAAACGCTCAAAATAAGTTCAAGGCTATGAATCATAATTTCTACTGCTTTTGCGATAATTATTTCTGTTTTTGTAAATGAGAGCAAAAAAAAAAAAAAACACCCTGTTTTTTTAACAGGGAAGGGGGGAGGGGTTATGATTTTGATTTAACTAATTATTTATTGGTTGAGAATTTCCTTAATTTCATAACTAGCTGAAACCACAGTGCATTTAGCCTTCATAAATTAGTTAACATAGTGTACATACACTGTTTTTAACAAAACTGTGTACCAGTTTTTCGTAATATGTTTTCGTTAAGGATTTAAAAACTATTTTATCGTAAAAACAGTATAAATGACAGATGATGGCCTTAAAGACTACAGTACAATCACAATTTTACAAACATCGATTTCACAAAGCGATACTTTAGAACCATTAAAAAAAACCTGAACATAAATTTGCCAAAAAATTCTGAAAACCCTGATGAAAATTCAATAGAAATCAGTAATCTGATTTGATCATAGCTACACAACAGAAATTAGGTTAAGAAGGTTTAATTCAGCCTATCTCAATTTTCCGCCATACTCACTTTAGAAGACATCACTTTTACCAAGACATTCTCAGAAATTGTGACGTTTAAAACAAATTGGGGCTCTACTGTCAATTACAAGCTGTAACCAGTATTTCATTTGGAAATGATTTCACATCTGCTTTAGTAAAACCCAAGTTTATAATGTATTTTAAATTATTGAAAATTACATCAACTCGAATAAATGTATAGAAAATAAATACTACACAAATTCATTATCAATTAGCACTTAATCAAGAATGCATAACAAGAATAACTTATTATCAAAAACAATACAGGATACAGGTATTAAAGCTAGTAGCTCTAGTTAAAAGAACCTACTGTATGCATTCATCAATTCATCATATAAAAAATTTACATCACACTGATCCTAGAAATTACTCTTCCAAGAAATGAACCTGAAAATATATTTTAACAGTAGATATGATCATGTTTATTTTTCCGATTTTACAAACATGTGGACAGGAATCACATGAACTTCCAGTATGGTATTTCATTGATCCATTGAAGGCACCACTCAGACATCAACCCTTGATAACAGCGATCGGCCTCAGTTTAATGCACTTCTTGCTTATGCCTGCTGCATGACACGTGTCCACCACATCAGTGACGTTCTTGTACGACTCCGGAGCTTCTTCCATCACAAGTTTTGGGGATGCCACTCTGATTGAAATGCCCATTTCTTCCAGCTTGTTCAACACATCCTGGTAATCCAGATTCCTACGAGATTTCGCTCTAGACAAAGCCCTCCCCTGTGAACCAATTTATAAATTATGAGACCATTACCACAAAAATTCTATGCAAAACCCAGTGCCAAAACAAATTAACTGATAAAAGCTGCAAACATATTCAAGATACAGTGAAACCTCTTTGTATTAAAAGCAGATGCACTGAATTTTCGCATCTATGCAACACTTTCTGTGGTCCCATGTCTTATGTGTCTGCATTTCAAGACCACATCTAATGAACGTCTGCATGTATTGAAATGTTTTGTCAGTTCCCCAAGAAACTATAGATAGAGGTTTCACTGAATTTTCATTTTGAGCATTCTCTATTAACCTTTTGTTGCTATGGATGTACATACTACTACATAATGCCAAGTTTTTCTTATTCAGAACATAATAACAAGCATTAAAAAAAAAAAAAAAACTCAAAACAGAGATGAAAGTAAAACATAAAATTTAAAGTAGAACCCTTAATTCACGAAATCTGAAACAACTATTTAACAATTAAGTTTTCACAATCCTTTAAAAAAAGTAAATACATAAAAATAAATAAAATAATACCTTTACTAAAATTCAATTTAAATGGCAATAAAAATTTATCTAAAATACTTTTACAGGCCGCGGCATACACTTATTCTTCCATAGATAACTTTAAATTGTCCATCGACACAAGTTAATTGGTCAGAAACTCTGGACACAGTCATCTTGTAGCCACATAAAATAACGACAGAGTGTGCATTCGAGCCGCACATAATATGCCATGAAGGTGAGCTTTGCCCTTCATGCACTTGTCCACTTTTCTTTGATCTCTACCCAACTAAGCTTGAAGCTGATAGCTTAAAATTTACTGCACTGCTATGGACAGCTTTTTTTAAATATGACTATGACAACTGACCAAGTACTACCTTCCCCTTATTCCAAATGCTGTTAAAAAATTGAGCAATGTAATGCTTTCTTGAATGAATTGCTCATACACTTAAAATAGTCCCCTGGATTAATACAAAATTACGTAATTTAATAAGCAAACGCATATGTCTGAATACAGTCCAATGTCGACTGTGATGCATCTTCGAGTTAACATTGCATTAGATAGCAAAAAAAAAAGTGTACAATGCAAGTAAATATCATCAATTACATAATATGGTAGGTGTGTACAGAATGGAATCTAAGACGGCAATATTGTATTCTTGTTTTATCAGAATGTGCTACTATGCGGGCATTGCAGACAGAGAGCAGTGATACCGTATATACTTGTGTATAATGCACCCTCGTGCATAGTGCGCACCACGATTTTTGGAACAAGGTCCAGGGAAAAAAATTTAAGTGCCTTGCTAGTATGTAAAAAAAATCAAGACGGTGAAGCAGCGCAAAGGAGGCTACGGTGGAAGGGTAAGGAGGGAGGGAGGACGGAGACATGGCTAGTAACAAAGAAAATAGAGATTGAGAGGACACGGGAGTAGAAGATGATGAAGCAGCTCAAGAGAGGTGGAAGAATGGACAAGGGGGGCAGGGGGAAGGATACATGGCTGGCAACAAAGAAAAGAGAGACAGGAAAGATATAATTCACACTGGCTAGAGAGTGACACGTGAAGAGGGTGGAGGAGAGCCATGGGGATGGGGCTTGTCCCTTCCTCCTCAGCAACTATCTATAAATAGCCTGCCAAGGTCACTTGCTGCTGCATTTTAAAAATATGCTAGCTCATCAGGCTTGCCTGAGAGCTAGCTAAGTGTATTAATTTGTGTATTTTTTAAGTTTGTTTCAGATATCTACTGGAGATACTGGAGGACGAGGCACCTTTATAACCTCGTCCTCCACCAGGGCATTGTGCTTACCCACAGTGCCCTGGTTAAAACCAGCGCCATCCTTAAAATGAAATAAAAGGAAAATAAATAAAGACATAAAGTTCCACCCCCCCCCCCTACCCACTCTTACTTCACAAACTCTACTAACTACCTGGACTTTCCTACTTTTCCAGTGCCATTTTAATATTTAATGCATGTAACTGCTGAGGGGTTACACTCCTATTCTGTCGAGAGGGTTTTTACGGTACTATGCCGGTTTTTCCTTCTCTCTTCTTAGATTATGGCTTAGCTATAGGTACACCTAGGGAGGTAGACATGGCCCCAATTGCAGCCATGTCTGCCAATCCCTCTCTGCCGCGATGCATGCATCCTCTGCATGCATCCTCTGCATGAAACTTCCCCTTTCTAGGCGTACAGGGCTCAGCCCTGAGACGCACCTAGTCCCACTCCTTCCCCAGGCCTCCAACATAACACAGTAGTTAGGGTACGTTAGGAAAAAAAAAATTTGCTGCTGCATGTCAGCCTGCGTGTGTATGCCTGTTTGCCTGCACAACACTCTCTCACTTCCTCGGCTTGCTGCTTCCAAGCATGTCCCAGGGAGAGATAACGATAACTTGACACTTCTCTCACTGAAGGAAAAAAAAAAAAAAAGAGAGAGAGAGAACTGTATCTCCCTTTTTTCTTTCTTTCCCCACAGAACGATCCCTGATCACGAGACACCTCAAAATTTACTTCTCATATTGCTTCTGCCGGCCACCCACGAACTTTCGTTTCTGCCACGTCATATTGCCAAGCAGCATATTTTGTGACAGACAGTTTAAACCTACCTGTGTAAAAACTAGTAAACTTCTGGCAATCATACAAGTTTTTAACCTGCCTATTAACGTAAACACCGAGTAACATTTTGAACAGGAATGAGGATAAGTACAAACAAAAAAAGTTGGGTTTTAGCAGCGACGGTTACTTCAAAGCACGGGTTGAGGAGGGGAGTAGGAAGGAAACGGATGGAGGAACCGAACATTCTCTTTCTTCCTTCCACTCACAACCCCCGTCAGCCCATCAGTTAACAACTGCAACTCCACCTTCTTCTTCTCCCCCAGCCCCTTTGCTAAAAGCACTGCACTTTTTCCCACATACATTTTTTCTATTTTCCGTGTATAGAGAGCACGCACCCCTGAATCTTTATCAGTTGTTTTTAAATAAAAGTGTGCGCTATACACAAGTAAATACGGTAGTGTATATAATAAGTTCAGACAGTACAATGTTCTTGCTTTTATTTTCATGTATTTCATTGTATTTTCAAATAAACCAGAGCATCAATCCTAAATATTAATCAGGCATTATTTTTTTTTTTATTATTACAAAATAATGGTAACTGTAGCATGTTATTGTTGCATACTATGAATATATTTTAAAACAGCCTTATATTGAGACAAAACACTGTTCTAACGTGAGAAAACATGTTTTCATGTCAACATATAGGAAGCTGACTTAGGATGTAATGTAATATCAGTTTAGAGTAGTAAATATTTTCGGAAACCTTGATATGCCATCAAATCAGAGTTATATTGTACATATTACGTGGATTATAGAGATTTGGTCAGCATTTGAAAGCAACAATTTGAACTTGAGTGAGGATAATCGAGGGCAGAACAAATATCAGTCATATTTCCAAAAAATTGAGTGACTATACTGAGATTTGAACCTGGTACACTGTTGGAGTAGAGTGGACTGATCCCGCCCCTTTCATCTTCTTTAACATATTCACACATAGCTGCCAACCTCAAGGATTCAGAAACAGTACAATTTTACAATGAGTAGAATTGTTCGTAAACAAGATGCTGCATTTTTCTCGCATGCTGTTTACATGTACTGTAAATGTTATCTTAAGTAAACCTCTTCAGAAATTTTTTAATAAAACACTACACTGTTAAAATGTCAAAGTGTTGCATGCAAAATAAATTTAGAACATGCCGAATAATTAATCATGTGTCATAAAATCGCTGAAAATTTTGACGTCTATTTATGTGTTGTGTTCACTGCTAAAATTACAAAGCCTCCATATTATAAAGAAAACAAACTTAACAGGAAAATTACTGAATGTATTTTACTGTAGGGGTACTCTGTTGTATCAACATAAATACTGCTCATAATTTTACAATTGATAAGAAATCTGAACAAACTAGCCAATTTAATCACACTATGCACATTTAACCCCCCATTCTCTGACATTGCAAATACTGTGGAATTGAGAAACAAATTGTACATCGTTGAACGTGCATGTGTGAGAGTATTTAATCTTTTATACAATATTAATACAGCACACTTTTAATTTTCAAAAAGTTCAAATTATCCACATGGTTTGGCGATTGTAACAAAACGTCATCGTAAAAACTTTAATTTTTGCCCAAACATAAAAGTTGTTATGCTACTACGTTTTACGACGGTTAAATACGTGGCAGTCGATACAGCAAGCACCAGTACTGAAATATCCCCTCCACAAGCAAAATTATAAATTTAAGCTTGGCAGAAACCATGTTTACAAAACACCATTCAACTACGACAACGTGCACTCCCATATTTTCTGGAAAAATACGATCTTAACTATGGCTTCTTTCAATTTCTGCGTGTTTTTGAAAAATTACTACATGGAAATGGTAAACCGGCAAGACATTTTAAACTAAAACAGTCTTATGAATTGTTTTGCACGAGTCACTGCAGCCATTTAGCCAGGCAAGCAACTACCATCGATCGGTTATGTTCAGCAAAGTTCGGGTTAGTTTCGTACGATACACGAATAATATGGTACTTTGTAGTGAAAAATGTGGGAGAATCGCTATAAATGAAGCACGCTAGTTCCCGAAACTACGGTACAGTATTATAGTTTTCTTTATTATCTAAGATAAGACTCTGTATGCCAGTCGAGTACGAACTACATACCACATGTTCGATACCGAAATTATGTGATTTAATGACTGACATAACTCGTACAGCGTAAAATAGGGTACAAAACTGTCCATTGTACGGGTGAATCGTACAAGTTGGCAGCTATGTTAACATTTCATTTTAAAACTGTAAATATTTTAACACCAATATCAGGCAACTATAATAACACTGCAAGGTGCTACTATTCAGGACTAGAAAGGAGAAAAATAGTTTTAGTGGTTTAGCCGCAAATAAACGTGATTTTTCGTTTTGCAGCAAATATTCGCAAAATGTCACATAACCTCAATCCTGCAACATTAAATTATGAAGCAAAACATTGCATAAGATGTTCATGATTGATGGTTCTGTTATGGCAAATTCTTACTTTCCAAGTAATTATTCTGTAAACAGGATGTCGTAAATATAATTTATCACTCTATAATACCTACGACTGTTGAGTCATATAATATTCAGCTGCAAATAACGTACCCATAGTTTGATTTTGATTTATTTTTCTACTCTAACAGCCTTGGGTATAACACGTACAGCTAGAATATTTTGTTTATTAAAATGGCACAATAATTCACTGGTCCAATAACTTGAACTCAATGATTTGGTGTTTCTGTGCTTATTTAAATTCTATCAAGATAAGATTCAGTTTTCAACTTTAACATGTCAATTCTTTTAGTATTATTTTTTATGTTGCACTGAGAAAAATTCAGTTCTTTATGGATTCATCATTGCACTGTGAAAAATTCAGTTCTTTATGGATTCATCAAACTGGCATGTTGGCAACTCTTGTCTTGCTCGTTTCATTCTGCCATATTTTGCTCACTGTACCTTCGTTTATTGTTTTATTAGCCTTCTAGAGTGGTAATTTATTTTGGAAATTCAAACAAATTTAATTTATATTTTACTTGATATTATTACTTTATGTTACTGTATATTATTTTACATTATATTATTTTATATTATGTTATTTTATACAATGTTATATGATATTTTTATTCATTCATATTTTCAGGCACTTCAAGTAATTTCAAACACGACATAAAAATTGTTCAAACATTTTTAGAAATGCAGTATTTATATTACTATATTGGCTTCCATCTGAATATTTATTTTGCCAGCAAATCTACTTTAAGAACGTATGGGAAGAAATTAATCTGTCACAATACCTATACTCGATCAAGTAGAATTTAGCCATAATTTTTGTGTCAGCAACAGAAATATTTTCATGTGCAAGTTGGCTGGGAAGAAAAAGATTAAGTTGCAAAGCACACTAAGAGTCGGTTTCACAATGTCTGTTTAAAGTACAGTATTGGTTATCTGACCATATGATAAATATAAAACAAAACTTTTAAATAACTGCTAAAACAATAGCGTTTCTGAAACCACTTCTTCCGTTTAAGAATATTATGATTAGTTAAGTGCTGGTTCATGTAAATTTGACAACCATGCAATGATGTTTCACGTTGTGATTGGGCGTTGAATCTTTTTTTTTAAGTCGTGTTTAACATTAGTCTGTAAACAATGGACAAAAGATGTTTAATGTGCACGTTGCAGTAATTTTATCTCCTCTGAAAACTAACTTCTAATTACCCTAGTTGAAAAATTTTCTCATATTGTGGAAAGTAAAAAACAGACACAGTGACAGGAATATTGGAAGACAGTTGCAGCCAAATTCTTTCGGGCTTGTGTCTGTGTATGGACAAAATTTTAAAAGCAAAGTACGAAAACGAAAAAAGATTGACACGAAAAAATAACAGCGAAGAGCTTATTGAAGTCTTCAGGGTGTGATGTGGATTGCCACCGAAACTCACTTTAGTGAAACTTCTACACTAGACCCCTGATTTTACGAACCCTGGATTATACGAAGGTAGCGATTTTACGAATATACTACTCTCGGGAACCGTCAAAAAATAAAAAAATAAAAAAAAAAAAAAAGCTGTTGAAAAATGTGACGGCGGCGTACGTCTGAGAGCGACGTTCGGCCGGTGTGCACTATGTACCTTACACAGTTTGTCTACCCTCATTTCTCACCCACATACCTTCCAAACATCAGCGTGGGAAACAACTTGCAACGCGTTTCCCAGGAAATTTCAATCTATATCCTCAACCCCCGCCCACCCTTCCCTCCAACACCTTGACGGAAAAATATCTTGCAGACATCCAACCCGAAATCCTCCCCTTTCCCTAGCCTATATCAGCCCGCTTTCACGCGTATATAATGCTGGTAAAGATAATCTCTATTACCGTGTGTACCACAGGATTTTTCGTATTCCCACCTCTACCCGCACCCAACCACTGAAAATGACAATCACATTTCTTGTATGTTATTTTTTGAGTTTTTAGTAGTTTATTAAATTTTGCTAGTGAAGAGAGAAACTTCAGGACTTGCAATCTCCTCCAGACTGTAATATTTTTTCTAGCGCCGACGCTGTGGTCAGGGCATTGGCCTAAATGAAATTTCTACGTGACGCACGTGTCCTTTGTCTGCATGAGAATACTGCTACCCTACGCGGGCCGGGGGGAGGAGAGAGAGAGAGTGTGTGTGTACGTAGCTAGAAGCAAGACAAAGAAAGAGGGTGGGACGCGTTATCAGCACTACACATCAGCCAGACAACCATTTGAAAGTAAACACGACTGGGCAACGGGTAAGAACGGCATAAGTGACTAAGTTTAGACTCGTTGACGGCACCGTTTTTGCATTAACTTGACTCTTGCCGTGGTGCTCCACCGTTAAAAGGGCACAAGTACCGAACATAGTCCAGCACAAAGGTTTGTCTTCAAACTTCACTTGATTTTTTTTTCTCATTATTTTCGTGTTGCAAAGGATAGCACACCAGCCAGGCGGCCTCCGAAAAAATGTTGCGTGTGACACTAATTTTAGTTTCTTTTGCTAAGAGTCCTGTAAACCTTTTTAGGTTTATTTTTCCACGCAATGGTACGGACATCAAGACTACACGAGCGCAAGCAGGAGCAGGCATCCGTGCTTAGTGTTTTATTATTTTTGTGACGTAGATAGGTGGTATCAATCGTTCGTAGGTGTGATTTTAATCGGAAGACGTTTGTCTATTGGTACAAACTTAAATTCAAGTTATTATTTGCCGTTTTTCCTGTGAAACGATATGGATGTCAGACTATGTATTCGCGAGAAGACACTCGGTGCTTGGTGTTTATTTTTCTCTCTTTTTTCTCCAGGACACGGGTCGGTCATATTTACCGTTCAGGGGTACCATTTTAATTGGAAGACGTCAGTCTTGGGATATAAATTTATATTTTAATGACAACTTGTCTTACTTTTCCACAAAACGCCACGAAAATCGAGATCCCACTGGATATACTTTGCGGAAAAAATGCCATTTTCAAATTTGGTAAAGGGGTTGGGGGCAAAATTGGCCTCAATCGATTTTACGAAGGTAGCGATTTTACGAATGTCATAAATGGAACCGTCAGTATTCGTAAAATCGAGGGTCTAGGGTATTTTGTTTCACCATCAAAGTAATTGCTTTGACGGTTATGATTATATTTGTTATAAATTACTGTTAAGAGACTTTCTCTATGTTAATGTTACTTTTATTCAGTGAGCCTAACTCATCATGAACGAAGCCAAATACAGAAAAACCCCGATTTAATGCAATGCCACGGGACCCGAAAATGTTTACTCTAAATCAATGTTTCGTTAAATCAGACTTTATATTTTTTCACACCCCTCGCCCGCCAAAAAAAGTTAGATCCTCGGTCATGTTCCATCGGAACTAAAGGTAATTTTTAAAAAGTCTGTTGACTCAAAATAGTAACAAAATGCATTTACAATCAACAGGTAAGCCACAGCTATGAAAGAAACCAATCTGCGAAAAAAAAACTTTAAAAACTTCCAGTGGAATGCTCGGTGAGCATGCTCATAGTGAGTTAGGCCGCCCACGAAAGAACAGCAGCATGCATTTTATAAGCTAATAGTTATTAATGTAAAAACATGAAACTTAGTTTCTCGCAATTGTACGAAAGTTAATACCTTTGTGTTGATAAAATATAGTTACAAAAGTTGACCTGTATCAGCAAGAAATTCTTCGGTTTGGAAATACCAATATTGAGTTTTGGTTGCAAACATCCTCTATAAAAAATGAGGTCAACCACAACCTCAGTTGTGAAACAACGTCTGTATTGGCAGTAATAGCCTACATTCTTTTCGAATGAAACATCTATTCAATAAAAATGCAAGAAATAAAGACTTCCTTAGTATAATTTCACATTTAATTAACTTTCATCACAAGAGGTTCATTGCTTAAAATCACAATATGCCATATTTGTTACATGTTTCGATTAACTCGGTAACTGGAACTTCTTGTGTTTAACTTAACCAATGGTTACCACTAGTTAAACAAAAGTTTTAAGTTAACCACAACTCGAGAAACACGAAACACTGCTAACTACCACTAAAAATTTAATCAGATGATTATAGGAACATAACCAGACATTGTAAAACCAGCCCTAAAACTACATAGTTCACATCAAAAATACCTCGACAAATTTTTATTCATAGAATAAAAACAAACAGCTGACTACAAAACAAACAATTTAACAAGCAAAAAAAAAAAAAAAAAAAAAAAAAAAAAAAAAAAAAAAAAAAAAAAAAAAAAAAAAAAAAAAAAAAAAAAAAAAAAAAAAAAAAACAGGAAGGCAAGAATTTATCAAGGACATTCTAGAGCTACCATTCTCAAAGCAAATATTCCTCTTAACAAAACACTCTGAAACTTGCAGGACCCATTGTACTTCCAACAAGTTGTTTTTTATTTAATGTATTTGTATTTCTTCTGGTTTGTAGTTACTGGGCATATGCCAGGTAAACATTATTTTATACTGTGGTATATTAACATTTGTGTAACATTTTTAGTAGGTACATTCCTGGTTACTGAATCTGAAGATTTGTCAAAATCTGCTTCACTGTTTTCAGTAAGAGGATGATTTAGTGTATAGTTCTTTTATGTCTGTGTAGATGCAAACTAAATTAAAAAATTGTGTTTTAAGTATATTCTAGAGTCCTATGCAATTAATAGTCAGTAATTTGTATATTTTAGTAAAAATTGAAGGGGAAAATTATAAATGCTGCATGCTACATATGACAAAAAATTAATGAAACAAAGAAGGTATTTAAATGCTATTTTTCATCACCTCTATTCACAACACTTACCGCACCGTGGCAAGTTGAACCGAATGTTTCCTGCATGCCTTGTTCGGTGCCAGTGAGGACGTAGCTGCAAGTACCCATGGTCCCTCCAATCAACACGGGCTGGCCAGTCAGCTGATAGTCTACTGGGATCAGTGGGTGGTGTGGTGGAAATGCTCTGGTGGAGCCCTACCACAAGTTACATACAAATTACAATGCTTTCATTCAATATTTTGATACAGTGTAAAAAATGTATTAATAATACAGTACTGTATATGCAACAAATACATCAGCCTTTCTTGCAAGTGGTAGTTGTAAGGATATTAAACTTCTTTTATGCACATTTCACAGTGCCTAAAATACAGTTTTCATACCAGATCAGTTGTCTGCAGCTAAAGATAGGGCATCAGACGTCATATTGTTTATTTATTTATTCTGAGAGGAAAAGTGTGGTATTTGAAATAACTGCATGAATTCTATTTATCTTGTGCTGCAGCAGCATAGCATTTAAATTTTTAACTTACATTGAAGTTTCAATTAATCAAACTATTTATTTTTAATGGATTTTTAATTTGCTTGACTGATTACGAACTGGATATATGTTAAAAGTTCAACTGCGATGCTTGTACTGTAGGGCGAGGTAAGTAAAATTCATGCTATAATCACAAGTTTTACATTTTCCTTCTCAGAACTTATAAGAACTGAAAAACTAAATTTCATATGGCAAATGATGCAGCCTCCTTAACAATGAATTTATACAGATAAAATGTTCAGCTTTTTCTTTGAACTTCGTAAATTCAGAACACACCATTTAGCTATGACGTCAAAAGCCAGAATAACGAAAGAGGATTGCATAATTATGCCAAACATAATAGTTCACGTAAAGACAGATTAGCTTAATGTGTCATTAAGAGCATTACTCAAAGGCTGATAGTTATCATGTTATACCAATGTGAGAATAAAAAATATTCATTGTAAGCTCGTGATACCTCAGACCTCAATACACCTTACTTATAACTTGACATATTCGTAGAAAATATTTTGGATTCTTATTAACCTACCTTGCAAAGCCGAAAGAAAACTTTCCTACAGTTAGCACACATACACACAATGTATTTAGTTATTTACAGTATAACTGCATTATATTACATTTCGTAGTCGCTATAAAAACCATTCCTACCCCAGAGCCCTGACTAGAGCCAGAATAGAGAATTACATGTTAAAACTAAGTTGGGCTACCACTCGCAGAACTTTCACATACACAATCACTGTCTGTTCATCTCAGCGCAGCCCACAGTTACAGGAGCCTTTACGTTATTTTTTCAAAACCCTGAAAACGTTGAGTACCTGCATAGTACATGCAAAGCTTCTTTTAAAATTTATGAAAAGTACTGGAATAATAAGTTGAAAATTTTTTTTACTAAAATGAATCAAAATCATCAAGGAAAAAAAGACTGCACACCCCACCACCCTAAACCTTAAACAGGTGTTTCTAGTAATGAGAGTAAAATTTGACGTCTCAGGATTTCATGACATCAGAAAGTAAAATTTGGGCTTTACTACACTTAGTGAGTCAAACTCACAATTAAATTGTTAACGTAAACAAGTAAAAGTAATTCTTTAGGCCACAGAAACTTCCATATAAACTCACCTTCCTGTGAACCAACAGAGTTTTCAGCTTCCCATCCACCATATGCTCCTCTACCTTGGCAATGTTATGGGACACATCATAAATAACATGCATATCCAAGTCATCTGGAGTTAAGTGGAACTGCTTTGCAAAAGCCTGTAAGTATATAAAGAGTATGATTAGCACAACAATAACAATTCAAATATGATGTTCATATACTTCTCTAAAATACTATTTGCAAACTAATAATAATTCATAAAGCTATGGCTAATACAGTTAACTTTTTTCTAAAAACCATTTCTATATACTTATTTACAATGACAAAAACTTTTCCTCAGTTAAAAATCATTTTAGTCCAAAAAATTCTGCATCAGTAAAGAAGCAAATACTCCTTACCGCAAATAGTCTAATCTTTCAGCACAGTAACATAATTTCAAAACATTGTTGTTAGCTAACATCAACTCTGTACCCCATACACATTCCAAGCTATTGAATTGGAGAGTTATAGAAATAAAATATATAGTTAAAAAAATATATATAAATACTGTATATGAATCTTTACATGTGAAGATTTGGTTCAACAGTGATAGGATGTCCCACAGTTCAGTATGTATATGTATAGCAATTTTTGAATAATCTTAAAATAGTAATAATAATAATAATAAAGTCAGTGACCAAACATGTTTTATCACTAGCTATTCATGAAAGTCAAGTCATAATAAAGTAGAGGGCACCCCACACTTTTTTTAACAATAAAGTAAATTCTTTGTCAATGACTTTATTTTAATTTAAAAGCTTATACAAAAAATTAAGTTACACTGAATTGTGTGTTAAACAAAATTATTTCAAACTTTTTAGTTGATATTGCAACAAAACATATATGTATTTTACTTTTTTCTTTTTTTTCTTTACGCCAATGATTTACATTTCAAAATGTTTAAAGATTTTGATATGAAATTTTTTTCTGTTGCAGCCAGAAGGCTTTTGTTTTTCATAACATACATGTTTATCCAATAACAGTGCGTTTTTGAAAGGTTTACATTATTTCATTGAGAGCATGTTTTACATCTCAACAATTTGAACAATGGTAATGCTGTCAAAAAGAAAATAGGTACTCCTAAGACACGTTCCAGTCTTTTAGAAAAATACAAAGGTACACTAGAAATTTATAAAACTCATAACGTTCAAGCTTTAGATGTCTGCAACTTATCAATTACTTCATAAAAATTATTCTTCTTGGTAAAGCAGGTTGAAATGGGAGCAAAGGAAGATTTGTCAATTTCTTTAACTCACCGTTAAGGGGTATGAATTGGTAAGAAAGATGTTGAGCGAACGACTGGATTACTCAATCGTCAATAAAATGTTAACTAGGTACTCATCATAATTAAACGTGACTATTTTTGTCAAGTTGTTATGTTATTAGTTGACGTCTATTTATACAGCACTATGTGGTAGTATGTTTGGTTATCAAATAAAAAATTAAAAACTGTTTTTAGAAAAATAATTACTTGAAAGCCTACAAGAATAGAAAACTTTAAATTTTTTATAATTTTTAATATGATAATATTTAGGCCTCTAAAAAGTAATAAAATTTCAAAAATACTAGTGTTTTCATTTGAAAATAATTTTAACATCCACAAACATCAGAGAGGTTTTCGGAGAGTACAATTATTTTCAAACCAAAACACAAGTATTTTAGAAATTTGGTTATTATAGATACCTGGATATCATCATATTAAAAATTATAAAACTTTTTTCATTTTAATGGATTTTAGGGTTTCAAGCCCTTATTTTTCTAAAAACTGCTTTCAAGTTTTCACTCAAAAGCAAAACATACCACTGCCTAGTGTTGTACAGACGTCCACTAATAATATATATCTACTTGGCAACTAAGTCCCACCGAATTATGACGAATAGTTCTAATTTTATAGACGACTGAGTATTCCAGTCATTCGCTCAACATCTTACCTTTCCATACCCCTTAAGCAAAGAAAGTTTTTATATTTTTGAGTTTTAAAATATATCTTTCATTGGAAGCAACAGTCAAAAAAATACTTACAAAGAACCTTAAGCATAAGCTTCACTGCAATCCCTAGACAAAATCTTATTTTACAACTCTGTGAGATTACCTGGCAATGATACAATAAAATACATGCATAATTCAAGTTCTTATGAGTGCTTAGCAAATTTAAGGCAATTTGTTGCATGTACAGCACTTTTTTTTACACACAGCAAATAGTCAAATCTGAGTGCATCCTCTTGTGTCAATTTTTTAACATTTGCCTTCTCCATAAAAGTTTTAGGAATAATAAGTTTTCTTACTTTTGACACTTCATTAACTACTAAATGATCAATACAGTAAACCCCCGATCTAACAGCATCGGATCTAACGACATTGGCGATCTAACGACATAATTTCATAATTTCCAAGAACCGTGGAAAAATTATTACTTTAAAAATGTAACAAAGCTAAGCAAAGTGAAATAGATCGCAGTACAACGTTAATAAAAAATAATTATTCGTACAATAAACAATAACATAATGCAGTTATCAATAATGCAACTGTGAAACAAAAAAATAAACTGTTTAAAAGAGCTAGAAACTTCAGCTGGAATATACTTGAAGCAAGCGCCGGGTGCGTAGACCGCCCGCGCAACACTGACATATGTGGGACATGATGACTAACACTGCCTTATCTCCTAATGCTCCCCCTCACTTCTCCACACTCCCTCCTGCATGAACTTCCCTCTCACAATCCTCCACGTGTCCTTATCTCAGCTATGCAGTTCGATACACAACCTGGCGTAACAACGGTAATTTAAAAACTTTTTTTGAGGAACCGTAAAAAATTCGGGTCAAAAAATTTAAAATTTAAGGAAAATCGTCCGTGTTGCAATTTCCTTCGTAAGTGCTGTGTTGTAAGAAACACGCCATTAAAAAAACATAGATACAATCCCTCCTGACTGTCCACGCCAGCCAATAACTATTCACTCCCCCCTTCTGCCCCTCGAACAAGCCAGATTGTGCTTTTGTGCATGCGTATGAACTGCCGACTGAATGATAGTCACGTGCAACTATGATCCTGTCTCGCCACAAAGCAGAGCCACATGTTTGTTTTTCCTCTCCCACACGGCGACTCTCTTCCATGTTTCTGTGTCTTGTGATAGCCCACGGGGATGGGGGTTGAAGAGACAACACTGTTTATTTTCCGCCCTCATTACAGCACGAAAAAAAAAAAAAAAAAAGGACCAGCAGTCCGTAAAAGAAAAAAAAAATCCAGCACTATCACATCTTTTTTTCTCTAGCTGCAGAATTTAGCTCGGCTTCTCTGACAAACTTCCGCTGTATTATTGATCACTCGTCATGTGGCTATGAAAGTGCTCCGGCGTAAAATCAGCCTACGACACAAACACAACAGTCCCATCGCCATGTGCGGCATGTGGGTTGATAAGGTTTTTGTTTTATGCTCGCTTGACAGTGGAGCAATAAGACCGACTGCAGCCAGCGCGCTGAGAGCCATTTCATTTCTACTCGCAGTACAGAGCATTAAGGTGGCCGCCTACCCCACGCTTCAAATGCAGTGTAGTGTGTTCGTAAACAGATTTTTTCTACGAAAATATTCCACATGCGCCCATTGTGCCAACATACGAAAAGAAAACAAACTTCATACAAGGTCGGAACCTAATTATTATGACGCCACGCTCAATAAAAACACTGTTTCCAAGCGCTTCAACATGGCTAAAAACGGCTTTTTCAGAACGCCGTACTTCAAAACATACTAACCGGATGTATGTAAAATTCAGGTGGCGACCTGCACTGAACTTAGTTGCAGATTTTCCATCAGTAAAATTGTATGGTCACCGCTTAATGTCCCATAGTAAAAACCGTTTGGCGGGAATCTTGCACGCTAGTTCAGCGTTTGGCTCGTTGAGGCGAAGCGGCATTTGATGCGCACTTCATGCTCAACATTACAGCTCCATTGCTTTTGAACCTCACACCGCAGGTAGGTGGCGCCCTTAAAGTGGTGCGTTGTGCAGTTTCGTGATTTTTCCAATAGATCTACAACTTTTAGCGACAAGTAATTCAGTAGTTATTTTATACGTGACAGCACCTTGATAAGTCTGTTTTTTGCCCTTTTGAGTGGCTCAAAATTCACGTTCATAATAGGCATTTGAGTTTTTTTAAATAATACAGACTTTTTATAAAATGTTTGCTCTTTAATACGCGCTTTTATTAGTATCGCGTAAATGCTTATAATGGCGACAGGCTGTAGCAGTTCTTGCGCTATAAAAAAAAGACTCAATGGCTGTACTGAAAGGTTTAAAAATTGTTGCCGTATACATTCACGTAAATAATACGAGTTCTGTTGTGGTCTAAATGTGCTTCGAGCGAGACAAGCAAGATGAATCACGCGTGCACGAGCTGAGGGAGGCAAGCCAAGGCCAGCGGCCCGGCCACTCCCCTCATCCAACCTACACAACCAGACCGTTCGCGCCGCTCTGCCACGCACGTCACGGTGGGGGATTGTGGGGTCCCATTTTATTTGGAAGACATCTTTTCATCGTACTAAAATATAATTTCAATGAAAACTTTTTTTAAGTCGGTAATTGTTCTACATAAATTTTAGAAGAAAAAAAAAACGTAATTTTTTTTGGGGGGGGGGGGGGGTCAAACTTAATTACCTCGGGACTAACGACATCTGCGATCTAACGACGCAATTTCCTGGCGCCGTGCGATGTCGTTAGATCGATGGTTTACTGTACTTTTGTTATACACAAGCTTGAAGTGTGCCATATTCAGTCACAATGGACTGAGAGCTAAGGTTGATAAATTTATTCACTATGATCACTGCTACAGAGCACCATTCTGAAATTCACACTTCCTAATTTTAATTTCTATTACGCTAATGTTAACATCTTTTATTTTATCTGCTTTTTTATGACTGCCAGCATTATTTACAAACACTAGACATCAGTTAGATTTATTGTTTTAAGTTATGTTTAGTTGTTTTTAAAATTAAAAATATAGGAACTTTCATGCCAGGCACGGCATGCTTCTTTTTGGCTGGTACCCAGAACAGACTGCCACCCTCCGATCATCTTACTTGACCCCAACTGCACCTCTAAAAATGTCTACAAAGCCAGCAGAAATTAACTGTAACTCTCAACATGCTACTGTCTCAGTACTCCTACTTTAGCACATCCTACTACTCAACATTGTCAGTGGCCATTTTCAATTCTGACAAAATACAGCGAAATCTCATTACAAAGAACTTGAAGGGAACTAAAAGTTGTATACTTAATATTGAAAATATGTACTTTAAACTGAACAGTTACTAAATTAAAAACTCTTTCTAGGTGTTTGGAATTATTTACTTTATAATGAAAAGTACTTAATACTGAAGTACTTTATACTGAGATTTCACTATCATGTTTATTAATAACATAAATATTTGATGATCTAGTGACCAAATATTTTACAGTTAAAGGAAGTTAAAAGCCAGCTTAATTCTGCTTAAGTATTATGTATTTGCAATTCAATTGAACCTCTTTAATAAAAACCTGAAGTGACCTAAACTTTTGCAGTTTGTAATATTGAGGTTTGTATTAACAGTTGTCTGCAAAACTAATAAAAAACCTATTGAATATTTTTCAGGCTGTGTCTCCAAATTATAAAAGTTCTTATTATCAGTATAACCTCTTTTAACCACTGAACTTAATATTAAATTGTTTTATGAATGTAACGAATATTTTTATTGAGCATGAAATGAAAGTCTTATTTCTCAACTTCATATTGACAGGAACTTTGTATTAACGGGGTCCACAGTAAAACCAACATGATGCCAACTTATTTTTCAAGTTGTAAAGACAAACCCTTCAAAAATAGAAAATTCTTGTTCAAAAGTTGTCAAAACTGTTAATCTAAATAGCTTAAAGAACTGGAGCAGGTATGGTTGACGCACCTGTCTGCTGAGGAACGTCATGGAACTGCGGTTGACCCAGGCAAAGTTAGCTGCAGCCGCCATGGCCTTTAGATAGTCCTGACCTTCTCGGGACATGATGTGGGCACATGCCAACTGCCTGTCATTGGTCTCAATGTTGTCACGCTTCATAGCTTTCTCCATCTCCACGAGTGCATCTGCCACAGAAAGTACCGCTGCAACCACTCACTTCTCCATTCGTCATTCTTATGGTCTTTATAGTAAGCAAACTACAGTAATTCATTAACACTTACAATAGAACCTTGATCTAAAGACACCGGATCTAACTACACCAGCGATCTAACAACATCGTTCTCAGGAAGAAACAAAAATAAGAATTTTAATTTATAAAAGGGGGAAAAAAAATTATGCAAGATGAGTAGGCTACTGATAACATTCACAAAACTTGTACGTACATAAAAACAAAAGGTTTTTATCTGAATCCTTCAAATTCATTAACAGAAATGTCTGAATGATGTTTTGTATGTAGAAGTGTTTCTATTGCTTCACTTTCAGCACTAGTCTTCTTCATCTTCGATGGTCCTGCCTGAGGACCATAGGGTTCAGTCTTAGGATGGTGACATTTCTTTGAAAAGAATATTTCAACAGCACTGGCAGGTTTAAATTCCTTCAGCTCTGTGCCTTCTATGGATATTCTGAAAAAGGCTGTTGAGTGTTTCTGTCTGCAGACAGTTCCTGCAGTCTGTTTCAACCCTTTTCATGGTGGAAAGGCTCTTTCCAATTTAGCATTGGAAACCGGAAACACTCTTAGTATGTTGAGAATGTGACACAGATTTGGAAAATGACTGCTGTAGCCCTTGCACACACAGTTCCAAAGCTGTTTCTCTGTCAAATGCCTCAAATTGTGATGCCAGAATACTTTGAAATCTTCCCAGTCATTACAGATACCTTCCTCCGTCATGCCATGTTTCTCCAAGAGTTGCTGGTAGTGCTGTGCCAATAGTTTGATCTCTTCATTACAAAAACATGAAAGTTCGTTTTCTTCTGTAGGCCATATTTTCACTCCCAAAATTTTGACTGCAGCACTCACAATGTCACTCTTATGCAAATCAGAGAATCTGTTATAAACAACATCATGCAGCTGAGTGAGATTGTAGGTGTAACTGCTTTAAATGAAAGAACAGTGTCACCCTTTTTATTCCTTTTCTTACTTTCCTTGGAAAGATGGTTATCACATGATGTCAAAATTAACTTCTCATATTGCTCGGTTGCGGCAGTAACACCAGAAAAGAGATGTGAAGGGGGTAGAGAAAAAGAAAAGGAAGTGTAGTAATGATGGAACCAGGCAGTGAGAAACATTCTCTCTCTCTTTCTCTGCCTTCCACGCTTGACACCTGCCAGTTTACAACTCAGCCTTCTCTCCCCACCCCATTATTTTCTCGTGGCGGCTTTTTTTTCTATTTTCCATCTATAGTGTGCACCCCTGAATTTTTATCAGTTGTTTTGGTATAAAAGTGCGCATTATACACGAGTAAATAGGGTGGTACCGAAAGCGACGGTATATAGTTGTAGCGGCGACTTGTACTTCCGAAAATTAGTAACAGAGTGCGCGCTGGTAGCCAAGCATTGATAAAGATTATTTCCTGCTAACCGGCCCATAAACGGGTTTGTTTACCATTTGTGTTTATTTTTCAGCGACCCATTTCGTTCCAAGACTTGAATAAATATAGATTTCGCAAATGAAATGTTGACAGTTATCAAGAGTTCTACGTACTGTATATGAAATATAGCGGCAGGCAACTGCAACGAAGCTGTAAAAACGTTACCGCAAGTCATTGCAATGTTCAGGTCATAGTCGCCATTTTTTTTTTTTTTTTTTTTTTTTTGCTGAAACTTGGACCAAGGACAAAGCTGGCTGTTCCATTCTTTTTAAGGCTCGGCTCTTTCTATTATTATACTCTTGGTGACCAGTGCACTGCATTAGCGGTTTAGCGGCGCACCAACAATTGAATATCTATAAAATTTTAGTTTAACGAACAAAAATATTGCGTTAAAAAATTTGGCAAAGAAATTGTGTCACATTTTGCGACGCAAAATCACGTTTAAGTCGCAGATGTGGGTTGATTGCGTCGCAAAATGTGATGTGATACCGCTAATATTACACACTGACTTGAAGCACCATCTTTGTACACATCTGTCAAGTTAGGCAGTGCACATCGTCAAGTTAGGCCTTGTACGCAACACTGACATGTGGGAAGTACACTACAACTCTCTTCTACCTTCTCCCTCCTGCTCCGCAGCAAAAAATAAACAATTTCCACAAAAATGCAAATAAAATTTATTAAAAACATTTGGGAAATGACAAAGATTAAAAATGCAAAGAAAATAACATTCAAAACATTAAAATTACACTTGTGAGTCCAAAGCAATAAAAACAACCTCAAGAAAATTGCAATAAAATAAAGCCAGAAAATTGTGATAAAATAAATTATGTTTGCAAAACAACAATAAAATAATGCAAAGAATATAAAAAAACCTGATTAAAATTACGTGAAGAACATTATGATTAAAATTTATTAAAATATGCCTGCGTGACCAATCCAAAAAATTACTAAAGAAAATAAAAACCTGATAAAATATGCTCACAAGTCCAAGGCAACAAAATAATGCCAAGAAAACCATAATAAAATTCTGAACAGAAAACCACATTACTGTATTAAGAGTCCTATTCAGTTGATGTATAAACATTGTTGCAGCGTGTTAAGAGTAAGAGTGTTAAAGAAGTAAGTATCATGCTTGGAAACATGGTTTCGGGGCACCTTACTACAGTAAGTCTAAAAACTGATTTTTCACTGTCAAGTAAAAAATTCCAACTGTAATTGTAAATCAAAAATAAAAAATCACAAGTTGGACTTTGCTAAACACTTTCCATAAATAAAAAAAGTACGGTCACTGCTTAAACTCCCACTGGAAAAAGGCAACAACTAAAACAATGCACGCCGTTCTCGCAGACCGCGCACAAAGGCAATGCGGTTGTTGGCGCATGAACAAGTCTAATTCTTATTGTCTGCTTGTTTCCGTACCTCAAACGCAGCATCTAGCACCTGCTGTAAAGGGCTCTTAAGCGAATAACAATATGTTCATGAATCCACTTCACTAAGATAATGTGAAGATGAAGGCAATAAAATCTGACTAAAATTATGTTTGTGATTCATGAACCCACAGCTAAATGTACACTAAGACTCATCACTGCTCACTAGAAATATTTGGCATTAGATTTTAATATTAGTTTAGGTGATAAATGTACTCTTCAGGTGAAAATAATTTTATTTTAAAGTGTCTACATATTATAAAATAAATAATATTGAAAGACGCTCTGTATACACAATGTAAATCACTGCACTCTGTCAGTAATGAAATACGTTGGTACAACAATTTGCACTGTAGTGCATTCAGACAGGGCAGTAAAACTCTAACTTAGGTTCCATACTGGGTATCTAAATGCTAGTTTAGCCGCCAGGCCACGCTATAGTTATGTGAACCACATTTGCAACCTGGCACGTTTCACAGGGAATTAAGTCATGCACAAAAAATTATTTATACTGTACCTCTGGGCCACTATTTTATTCTAAAGACTTATGCAGTCCTAATAAAGTGGATACATATGTCTTATTTTAATTTTATGAGAACATCTACTTGGTAAAATTTTGCTTCGCTAATGACAACAAATAAACAGTAAATAGATATAGTCTTCTAAAGTATAATTTTATTCAGAAACCATTCACCTGTTTTATTAAATAAATGTTTTATTTAAAAACTGTATTTGTTATTAACCAGTGACAAACTGTCATCAAAATACATAAGTAAGACAAAAATGTTTTAGCAGTTAGGGGTCACAATTGTTTGTTCCAATCTAACGACGCCAGCGATCTAACAACACAATTCTTGGGACCCGTGGTCTGTTGTTAGATCGAGGTTTTACTGTACTTATTAAACGTGGTAAAGCAACATTATGAAATCAATAAGGTGAGGTGTGAAAAGGCTTAGTTTGAAAAAAAAAAAAAAAACCTTCAGTAACAGAGACAAAACTACCAATAAGCAAAAATTGCCATGTGTGCAACAAACCAGCCAACCCACAACCAATGTGAAGTAAATTGCGCTGCTAAAAAATATTGTTAAACTATTATGTATCAAAGCCTATGATTTTCAGAAATCCCAACCAAACAAATACAATTGCATACATATTAGAAACAGCACTAATTACAACTGAACTTCAAAAATTTATTAGTATACTGTAGTTAATACTCGGAAATCATACAATGATTACTTTCGCAATAAGAAAAATTAATTTTCCTCTAACAAAATGTAACTACATTCAGTACTTACATAGTGTACATATCAAACGTATTAATTAGTGAACTCGTTACAGCATTTTTGTACTGTAAAACTGGTAAATATAAATACAGCACTAATAATACTGTTCAATAATTAGTGACAACCGAGCAATGTTGAAAAAAAATAAAGTGGTCAAAATTTAATTTGCAATAAACAGTGTTATTAAGCACAGGTTACACTTTCCTCACATTATTTCCCACAAAATGTAAATAAAAGGAAGAGACCGCTAGGCTATCAGTTTGTTCAAAAGACAGAAACACAAGTACTCACGTTTTGGTACTTGACACAAAAATAGGATGATACATAATCGCGACACATTTTAATCAGTGATTTTGTGTCGTCCTATTTTTTGTGTGTATCTGTCAAGTACCAAAACGTGAGTACTTGTGTTTCTGTCTTTTGTACATTCTATTTCCCACAAAACATCATCATTTTATAACAATCAAGCAATAACAATGTAAACTTAAGTAACATTATCTTCTGCTATTTTCCTGACCAAATTATTTCCTGAATTGTAGTTTACAGCCTGCAGTCTGACGATGATAGTTAAAACCCCCTTCAGTTTAAAAATGCATTAGTAGTAAAATAATATACTGTATCAGAAAAATTTACCTACATACAGTACTAGTTAACATTCATAACATACTACACTAACAAAAGCGAAGATAATTTTACAAATACGCAGATGAAGTATTGATAACTAAAACTAATTACTGACTACACACCTGTAGCGACTTGATGACCAAAGCCCCGGCTCCCAGAGTGGATCATTACACATATCTGCCCCTGCATCTCGATTCCCATCTTGCTCGCAGCCCACTTATCATAGATTTCATCTACCACCTGTATCTCTGCATAGTGATTCCCGGCACCCAACGTGCCAAGCTGCGGCAGTCCCCGCTTCTTTGCTCGCATGCTCACTTTGGAGGGGTCAGCATTCAGCATACGGCCATACTCCTCACAGTGCTCCTTGTCTTCTGCCCAGATGTAGCCTGTAACACGACTGTGCTTTTTAATATTGTACCCATATTCAATACTTCCTGTAATCATTATCTCTTAAGACTGATAACAATGCAGTCTACCCACAAGTAATGTGTTCATGACCAACAATGTCACCCGATTTGGAGACGGCAATAAAAATGTAATAGGATTTATACTTAATCTGTTCAGCTATTTGTAACTTTTGTAAAAGGACAATGAATCAAATTACTTTAATACAATTCCTCATCCATTTAGCAAATTTAAAGCAAACTGAAGTTTTTATTATATCATCATAAGTAATGGCTCAGTAATAACTCATGCTGACAAACTGTGCAAATGGAGGCGTTTATATGTGTAGTTTGACATTAACTTAAAATAACCTGCATGTACCTATTATAAATTCTAATTATTTTCTAACTGAAATGTGAATACCTACTGTTGTTAAATTTCACTTCTCTTCCACAGAAGAAAGAAACAAAAAATTACCTTCACGCAATGACCAATCCATGCCCATTTCTAGAGCTTCCTCAAGATCCTTGGCATTCATTGGAATGATTCCCTTGGAGCCAACTCCAACAGGAATGTGGTCAAACATACTCTGAGCCAACTGCTCCTATATAAACAAAACAAAAAATAAACTACTCTGTACAATGCTAGCAGCTTACCAATAATACTGTCCCAAAACACATACATACACAAATTATACTTTTAACTTAACTCTACAAATATGTAAGCTATGCTTACTCCTATCATATTTCCTTTAAAAAAATTAATATACACTTATCACAATAACCCACTTTCACTTACTGTGGAAACACAAAGAATATAACATATAAAACCAAAATTAATCTATTTGCCATTTGAATTTTGTGCATATAACATACAAAAATAATGAGCTGAAGGACTGTAAATACACTGACTTAGCTGAGTAAAGCAGTGCTGACAATAAAACTAAAATCCTTTTCTTTCCTTCAAATCAAAAAAGTGTATACAAGACAATTTAAAATAAATACAAATACATTAATGGCTATGGAGTTTGTAAATAGCATTTATGGATTGTCTTAAAAAATTAGTCTCACAGCCATTGCACACTTCTAGTTTTTAAAATCCAACAATAATTTTTCAAAATTTAAGGCTATCTTAAATGTATACTTTAGTAATATTTAAACACAACTACTGCCAAGCAGTATAGTTACAACAGATCCTGTTTAACGCTCAGCATCAGTCACTATTTTGATTTTTTTTTTAATTCTGAGAAGAAAAAAAGTGAAATTTGCTATTGTAGTGTGAATTCTATTTAACTTGCACTATAGTACAGTACATTCACTGTGACGTCAAAAGCCCTAGGCCTGGGAAGTTAAGCCCGTCCTGACCATGTGACAGGGTTTCCTCGGTGTGCTCCGGACCACCCCTGCCCCCAGCCTCCACAGTTACGCCGGTTAGTGCGGGGTCTTGTGCCAGCAACACGTGTGAGAGTTTGAATCGCCGCCTCCACGTGACGTCACAACACCCCACCACCACCACCACCAACCTCGCGGCTAATCATAAAGTACCTATTAACGTAATCAGAAACTAATATTAACAAACTGAGGACTGAGCTGCGACCAGCAATCAATATGCCTTCAGCAAGAGCCATCTTAATATTAAGTCTTATTAGTTTATTCAGCCACGTGGTCACACATTTCAGGGTCAGTGTTTTGTTGTATGTTAATTTTAAAGGAATGTTAATTAAGTAATTGGTCATCACCAGTAATTCTTATTATTTTTTATATGTCTCACCGCCACTTTAATTGTAATTGTATTCACCTAAATTTCATTATCACTATTGCAATGGTACTTTAACGTACTTGCCGGCTAGGAGCACGCACGACGCCATCTTTGCATCCCAGTTCATCGTAAGTCGGCCACGAGGTAGGACGTGCATCCCGGAGAGGGCTCTCAACTTTGTTTTCACTAATAGTAACTGCAATAGGTGTTTATATTTTCTAATAATTTTTTTTTGCCCTCTTCGTTTACCTCGTGTTTTTAGCTCGTGCGCTTATCGCCTACGCTCTTCAACTTAATTTCTCCGCCTGCGCGTCCAGGCCGAGGAATCTACATATACGGCCGTCGGCCGCCTCCGACATACTGTTACCAGGACTCTACTCCAGAGACTCATCTCTATTGTGTACTAATTTAATGGAACCGACCTTAGTGCCGACTTAAAATGCAGTTTAACGAGAGAGTGAAAGTGTATTTTTCATTGTGTGCGAGACCACGTGGCGACCACTGTAACGTGCTACCTGTGTTGTTGCAAATGAAACACCGCTAACCAAGTAAGTCTGTTGTGAATTATTTCATAACGTGTCAGAGCTAACTATCATTCTAGTCCTAGGGCAAGGAATTGTTTGGGTGACCCGAAAGAACCCACGTTGTGAGTAGCTAGTTTTCACTAAGTGCTTCCACGTTGTAGCCATCAACCACAGCATCATCCACCACTGCAGGAAGGAGAGGACCGCCAGCCGAACAAACCACGCCCTGAATCGTCAACACACCGTCCTAGCCGGGCAAACTGCTAGGTGGCGCCCATTTCACAATCCAGCACCGTCTCCGCTTCATTTTACACCTGCCCAAATTTTAATAATCAGCCAACTTCCTCTCCAACCTAACTGAACGGTGACAAACGGCGCCCGATGCTTGGCGGGATTTTAAGCCAAAAATCTTGCTGCAATGAGGGCCACAGCACGCTGAGAGACAACGCTACGCCACGTGGTTGGGACTTCCGGGCAGCCATTTTCCTTGCCGGCCGCACCTGTGACGTCAGCGCGCACCCCCTCCAGCCGCCATCGACCGGCCACGCGCCAGCCAACCGGCCGGTCAACAACAACGCGCTGTGACGTCAGCCACCACCTGCTAGCCGTGCATGTGCGCGCTAACACGAGGTACTAACAACGGACGATGTCGTGTGACCGTTGCCAGCGACCACGGGCCACGGACTTGGTGGGCGACGTGGATCCTACACAGTGTTGCCAGTGCACGCTTGCCACTCATGGTTCCCACGAGCCATATAAATGCCACTCGTTGTGCCAGTGTTTTGTGGGCACCGTCCAGTCGGCTGACCGCCATGTGCTTGGCAGACGGAGACGGGGAGAGTACTCACTCCCTTCCCTCGCAGCTGTTGCGGAGACCTCTCGCCACCCCACCCCTCTCCAACACTGCGCAGCGTCACCGCTACGGACGTCAACAAAGCCACGAGGTACCAAACAGCGCACCCCCCACATCTCGTCATGCAAGTAAGTCAGTGCTACGTTTAAAAATATTGTTACTTTCACCGCCTCACCTGTAAACTGTGTTTTCACGCATCCACGGCGATGCAACAGACGCCAATCACTGTTATTTTAGTCACCATAATATCACGAGTGCTAACGTTTTCAAGTGTGCCTACAGCGATGCAACTGGACGCTTCGTGCCTGTGTTTATTATATACATTCTCTTGTTTTCATCGCTCATTAATCCATGTTAACTTTTAATCGAGGCATACGTTTTTTCATGTTCTTTACATTACGCTAACTTTCTCGATCGTAATCGATAGTGCCACGCAATGGGTACACAACTCGCAGTGCGTCGATTATGTGCCAGTGCTACCAACTTCACCAAAACGTCACTAACTACCAAATGTCACCACATCATCACTTCAATTTTCACTATATTCAGTCGTAGTCACGCCCTCTCATGTCTCAACGCTCTCGTCGTCTGCTATCTGGTGCTACGCTTCTGTCTTCGTCAGCTGTCTCACCACCGGTAGTACTCATGACGCATCGCCACACTCGCAGTGCATACACGCATCATACTCTCGAAGAAGCTACGTGCCACGCCGCTAACAACAACCTCATCACACCTGCCAACACCGTCGCAACGTCTGTTTTGTGCTACGCTTCGACGCCATATGAGTTTCTGCTAATCGGTAGTGCTCTTGCCACCCACTCATCACTCAACTCTTCATGGTGCAGACACTCCCAGCGACGCATGATCCGCTCCGTTGCTGATAATCGGCAGTGCTCCTGCCACCCACTCGCGCTTCACCACTGCGGGGCAACCACTCCTAGAAGACCGTATGCCGTTTCAAGCACAACACAGATTGACCCAGTTCGACACTTCAGCCAGCATCTCATCCATCATTCACCGTCAACACCAGCAGAGGAGCCGCCGCAACCGACGTAGACGACCACAGCCGCAGAGACGTGACTACCCCCGGTACAGCCACCGTCACACACCAGCAGAGCAGCAGGGAGCAGTCCGGAGCCGCAGCTACAGCACTCACCGTAGAACCAGGTATGCCAGCAACCACACCACAGTCAAGTCAAGGACGGGCTTCTCAGGGGGGGGGGGGGCATTTGACGTCGTCCCAAGCCCTAGGCCTGGGAAGTTAAGCCCGTCCTGACCATGTGACAGGGTTTCCTCGGTGTGCTCCGGACCACCCCTGCACCCAGCCTCCACAGTTACGCCGGTTAGTGCGGGGTCTTGTGCCAGCAACACGTGTGAGAGTTTGAATCGCCGCCTCCACGTGACGTCACAACGCCCCACCACCACCATCAATTTCACCGCTAATCATAAAGTACTTATTAACGTAATCAGAAACTAATATTAACAAACTGAGGACTGAGCAGCGGCCAGCAATCAATATGCCTTCAGCAAGAGCCATCTTAATATTAAGTCTTATTAGTTTATTCAGCCACGTGTTCACACATTTCAGGGTCAGTGTTTTGTTGTATGTTAATTTTAAAGGAATGTTAATTAAGTAATTGGTCATCACCAGTAATTCTTATTATTTTTTATATGTCTCACCGCCACTTGAATTGTAATTGTATTCACCTAAATTTCATTATCACTATCGCAACGGCACTTTAACGTACTTGCCGGCTAGGAGCACGCACGACGCCATCTTTGCAGCCCAGTTCATCGTAAGTCGGCCACGAGGTAGGACGTGCGTCCCAGGGAGGGCTCTCAACTTTGTTTTCACTGATAGTAACTGCAATAGGTATTTATATTTTGTAATAATTTTTTTTGCCCTCTTCGTTTACCTAGTGTTTTTAGCTCATGGGCTTATCGCCTATGCTCTTCAACTTAATTTCTCCGCCTGCGCGTCCGGGCCGAGGAATCTACATATACGGCCGTCGGCCGCCTCCGACATAGTGTTACCAGGACTCTACTCCAGAGACTCATCTCTATTGTGTACTAATTTAATGGAACTGGCCTATGTGCCGACTTAAAACGCAGTTTAACGAGAGAGTGAAAGTGTATTTTTCATTGTGTGCGTGACCACGTGGCGACCACTGTAACGTGCTACCTGTGTTTTTGCAAATAAAACACCGCTAACCAAGTAAGTCTGTGTGAATTATTTCATAACGTGTCAGAGCTGACTATCATTCTAGTCCTAGGGCAAGGGGTTGTGTGGGTGACCCGAAAGAACCCACATGGTGAGTAGCTAGTTTTCTCTGAGTGCTTCCACGTTGTAGCCATCAACCACAGCATCATCCACCACTGCAGGAAGGAGAGGACCACCAGCTGAACAAACCACGCCCTGAATCGTCAACACACCGTCCCCGCTTCATTTTACATCTGCCCAAATTTTAATAATCAGCCAACTTCCTCTCCAACCTAACTAAGCGGTGACAACTGTAATTGAAATTTTTAACACATAATTAGGCTGCAATCAGTGTTGCAAACTATGAAGATATAAAAAAATTACTGGACTAATTGTTGCATGGTTATATATTAAAATTAAACTGCTATACTTGTACGGTAGAACCCTTTTTTTTACACTTCTTTCAAGCGACCTGGACAAATTGTCGTAAAATGCAAGGAAGTGTAAAAAGAAGAAAATTTCTATATAAAAACAGCAAATGGGTCTAAAATGAGAGAAAACGTAAAAACAGGAGGTTTATAAAAGGGGTTTTTACTGTACTGTAGAGCAAGATAAATAGAATTCACGCTACAACAGTACATTTTACAATTTCCATATCAGAATATTTTTTAAAAAATATAAATTAATTACATATCCAATATGTTGACAGATGCTAAGGGTGTCCACGTGGCAAAATTGAATTATTTTATATTTGCACGACATAGTATTCATTTTATAGACATTACTTGTAACTACATTTTAAAATATTTTTAGCTCTCTCAGTTTTTCCATAGCAGCATGCCAAAGTTAGAATTCATAAGTTACAGTGTGGCACGTCAGCTACTGTTGCTGTATCACGACGGGTGACAAAAATGTAGCGTGGCAACTGTCCCACAACACCACACGTCCACGACTACCTCAACGGTACATTAACCAAATCACAGGTGTGGGTTCTTACAACGCAGCACGAGACAAGAAATGAAAAACGCAGAACTCTTGCAAATTTTGAGGTTTATTAAAAGAAGTTACGTTCCAAACTTAATACAGTACTCTAAATTTCGACTGCCAGGAGGCACCCTTTGAGCAAACCGTCATCTCAACGACATAAAACCCCACGGCCGCCTAACAACACACTGCTGTCTCAGCCTACATCTTGCCGACCACTCCCCGCGACTTCATGCGCAAACAACTGGCGTTGCCTATCAGTGGTGTCGCCCCACGACCACTACAGGAAACAATTTTAAAATATTACGTTTTACGTAATTAAAAAAAATATTTTTTAAACTCGGGACATTTCCACATAATTATCAACATTAACATCTTAGTTTCCAAGCCAATTATATACAAAATATTAAGTATTAACTTTGTTATCAGGTGAAAGAAACATTAATTTTAAAATTGATGCGGCCAATCAGCAACAGTCAGTGATTTTATTGGATGCAACCAAATATGGCGGCAAATTCTTAACAATCATCTTTATAGGCCGGTTTTGCAAGGAAATCTAGCAACTTTTCCTGGAAACTAGATTTAGATTTGTGCTGGGCCCGCACTACCTTGCATACATTTTGTGAAGATTCTACCAAACAATTCAAAGCTCACACTTACAGACCGAAACAATATGAGTTCTAAAATGTTATGTACAACCCGTCTATAACATAAAAAAAATTTTAAGAGAGTGCTTTATAACTGTAAGTAATGTGCCTCATATTTTACAGTGACTGTGCACATCCATTTTCAGATGTACCTAACCGGAAATTAGACTTACATCACAAATATACATATTACACTAGTTGTGCCCGGCATGAGTTGCAATGCCCCCTTTTCTATATTTTTGCTATTCCCACGTACCTCACTTTTCCTCCACTCAAAAGTATATCTTTTTTTTTCAGAAAAATTTGCAGGTGCATGCACAATTTACCTACGATTCATCACAATTTGATGAATGGTATCACAGAAGTCACACAAACAAACATTCATTTTTATATAGCAAGTTTGTTTAAATATATACGTAATATATTTTTTGTAAATAAAAATGTTTTATCAAATATTTACATTGTTGCCTAAACCATCAAAATATTCACAAATAAAAAAAAAAGAACTGATAATGAACTAAATATGGTTTTCCAATTGTAACTGAAATTATATACTGAAAAGAGCACTCCTTGCAGGTAAAGTATTAATAGTATACGTACTTTTCATTTTGTGTTTGTTGACACGGCTTTGGGAAGTATCCATTAGCTGTAACACTGTTCATAATACCTTGGTGTAGTGAAAAATAAGGACTTCTAAAGACTTTCTAAAATATTTTAAAGAAAATTTTTAAGGACTGAAAAACTTTTTAGTTTTTACAACAAAAAGAACAAAATAATGAACTAAGAAAACCTTCCACACGGAAACAACTTTATTAGTCTGATTGTGTTGGTAACAATTAATACATAGTGTAGTGTTGGTTGCCAAATATTTGTCTCTGATTATCATACGGTACACACAAACTAATTTCGTACTGAACACCAAAATCTTCATAGTTACGTAAGAGATCCAGTGTTATAAGTTATTGCACGCCTGGTGAACTCTAGCATGTTTAGCATAATGAATTTTGCTACTTCATTTCCATTTGAATTAGTATTGCAGGCGTTATGGCCATACTCTTTGTTCCTAGCTCAGAAAACGTCTTAACACAATCACTCCCGTGTCCGACTATGGTCGGATAGCATTTTGTAGGTTCACAATCCCGTATCCGACAAAGGTCGGATAATGACACAGCAACTCTCGGAGCGCGTCTGTTGACGACGTAGTTCAAACTTACACCGCTAGGTGGTAGTACTACACAGTACACATGTTCTCCAGTTCATAGTTCACGCACTAGATGGTACAAGCATTCAGCATTTTCCCATTTTTGTTTACAAACGTATCGGCAAGTGTGCGCGCCTGAGCACGTTTTTCCGCTGTAATAATGATTCGCCGAAGTAGTAGAATTCGTAAGGCGAGTGAAAAACTCAGAAATAAACGCAGAACGAGTTTAGTTGAAGATAATGCTGCTGATGTTGTTTATGAAGACTGTGATGATGATTACATCCCATCTGACAGCGATTCAAGTGAGGCAGAAGAAGAAGAAGGCGAGTCTCGCGTTCGTGCGATTCCACAAACATGTGAGTTACCTATACATGATTTCCCTCCACTTTATCGCCCACCTGAACCTCCATTTACTGCAAAAGAGGGACTGAATGTTGAAGTTCAGGATAGTGATAATGTCATGTCATTTGTAAATTAATTTTTTACCGAAGAATTTTTTCAACATATTGTTGACCAGACTAACCTTTATGCGACTCAAGCTATCAGTGCAGCACCACGCCCATTCACCAAGTTCTCATTATATCAGAGCTGGGTTCCTGTGACAGTACCAGAAATGAAGAAATTTCTAGGCCTCACATTTATCACAGGAATAATAAAAAACCTACATTGAAAATGTATTGGGCTGATGATCCAGTTTTCAGAACACCAATTTTTTTCCACAACAATGCCTCGTAATCTCTTCGAAGCAATTTTGGCATTTCTACATTTCAATGACAGTAGTAAACAACAAGATGATTCCAGTGCTCTCGACAAGATACAACCTATTGTAGAGATGCTGTGCGACATATTTGCCGATCTTTACACTCCATCACAGCAGCTGGCTTTGGACGAGGGAATGTTGGCATGGAGAGGCAGATTGCGGTTCAGGGTTTACAACCCTGGAAAAATAGTGAAGTATGGGATAATGGTAAGAATGGTGTGTGAATCATTATCAGGTTATTGTTGATTTATGATGGAAGTGGATTGAAATTGGACGAAACGGTTCTACATTTGCTACAACCATATTTACACCAGGGATACCAAGTTTACATGGACAATTATTACAACAGCATGAAATTGTCAAAGGATCTTTATGCAAACAAACCTCAACATGTGGCACAATCAAACAAAATAGAGGACTACCCAAAGAATTCAAACAACAGTCATCATCACTTCAAAGAGGCGAAATGACATTTACAAGAGAAGAACCTGTACTCCTGACAGCATGGCGTGACAAGAGAGTAATAAATATGATCTCCACAATGAATTCAGCAGACATGAAAGAAGTGTTGAATAGGTATGGACGCAAGAAAATGAAGCCAGAGTGTATTGTAGATTACAATAAATACATGCATTGTGTGGACAATGCTGATCAGTATCTAGCACTTTATCTCTTCATCAGAAAAACTGTCAAGTGGCCTAAAAAATAGTTTTTCCATATTCTGCAGTTCGTTCAGCAATATGATACATATGAAGTTCCTCCATAACCAGCTTCAACATCAAGCAGTCTCTCATGTTCCTCAGCAGTGGTTACACCCTCCAGACAAGCCCCAGCTAAAGATCCACCATACCGACTTGATGGAAAAAGGAAAGAACATGTCCTCTTACATTTCCCTGCAACTAAAACTGATAGGACACCCACAAGAAGATGCAGAGTATGCATGAAGAACAGTAAAGTTAGTGAAACCAGATGGTTTTGCAAAAAGTGTGGTGTTCCATTGCACCCAGGTTTGTGTGATACAAGATATCACACCCTAAAACAATATTAGAGTGTGTACTTTACAAGCTGTAAAATTTTCATGCTTCTAACTTTTTTGGTTTGGACAAAATAAATTTTTTACTTTTGTGATGAAAAATATGGCAGAAATATATTAAAATTGCTGGGCCAGCACACAACGTCGCTAAAAAGGTAATTGGGGTTGAATGTGTTAACTTAGGCCTAATTGACACACACAACCTGCAACTATGTTATGAAACAACCTAAATAAATATTTTGCACTCGTAATGCTTCTGAAGGGAAATCAGTTTCACTGCAAAATATGGAATTTAACGTTTGTTTTAAATAATATAAGTTATATTTGATAACACCATGTTTAATTAAATGTGTAAATACGTTTACAACTCACAAACTTCACAAATAATAATATACACAAATTTCACCAAGAGCAAAATTCTTTTACATATGCCTCACAGGCGTATTTTGCTCCAAATACATACTACTATGTAGTTTGTATGAACAGGTTAGGTGTCCTCTCAAACATACATCATGCATTTATAGCTTCAGACTTTGACACGTGATAACAGTATCAATATGCGTGATTCGTAATACCAGAATTGCAGAATAGTGTTTCATCGTCAAACTCAAAAGCTTTCACGTGCGAAGAATCTACTGACTCTGTCTGCCAGTGTTGCCAGGGGCAGTTAAATTTGTTCTCCTGCACTCAATTTTTTGGCAATATTTGATACTGCTCTGATAAGATTAGGCAAACCACTCTAATCTGTAAATCATGTTCGCAAACAAAACGAGCAATGCGTATTTCCTCTGATTTTACACTGTTATTATGTCCCACTGACTATTGGTAAATCCGTCCGTTTGACTTGCCTCGCAAAAGAACTGCAGCTTTTTTATGTTTTTTAACAGCAATGTGCTTCTTTAAATCTCCTTTCCCTGACGAAAAACTCAGATGCTGATCACAAGCACAAGAATATGGAAGGAAGGAAAAAAAAAAGTACCCCTTTCACACATTCTTAACCACCCACGAAAAAGAGGATCACTTTCCCATTCACTATTGTAATTCGTACAGTATTTTGTCTTTTTTTTGACAACAGTAGCCGGGGTATCTAATCGCTGTCACTAACATCACCTGAATCTGCTGCTACATATATTTACAGTACTCACGGTACAATGTTACACCACAATCTATTGTATGATTGTGTTACACTTTCACACAATTGCACAAACTTCGCTTCGCTCTACTGCCTCACTAAGAGAATAAGAAGCTGTGAGCTGTGAGCGGCAGAGTTCATACATTTAGGCAAATACCAAGGCACAAGGGTACATAAGCAAGGGAATTCCAAAGCAACTAGGAAGACACACCCGCAATACTAGTGACTGTTACATACAGAATTTCCTCATGTCAAACATTACAGAAAACTATGATGAATTGACTCCACAGGATACTTATAATCTCATTATATGTTTTAAATAATATTTTAGGCACTCACAGTAAAAATCAGAAGATTTCGTCAAAAAATCCAAATATCTCGACATGCTCTACATATCGGAAAATCTTCCAACAAATCTAAAGACCTGGCAACACTCCATCGGCAGAATTCAAAAATATCCCACGCGCACTTTGCCATTTTGAAACAGCCTATTGAAGAAAGCTATTGATTGGCTTTCAACTATAACTTTCTCATTGGTTCGTACAACTTACTCATTGTGACCAACTGTTGAATTCTCACAAAAACTTATTTTGCGGCAGTTAGTACACATTATTCTAATGAAACATGATTAGAAATGCAGTTTAATGTTGGTACAACTGAGCCAAACTGTTTTTCGCTATTTCTGACTTTAAAAAAAATGTGCATCTAATCGCAAACGTTTAAAAATCCATAGAACTATATAATTCTCTGTGAAATCGTAAAAGCCCTAACATTTCCATACAAAAAGTTGCAAAAGTAAGGACTTTTAACGACCATCTGATAAAATAAGGACTTAAGGGCCCTTAAAATGATTGTTAACAACTAAGGATTTCGAAGGACCGTGCAAACTCTGTATGCAATATAAACTAAAACTATAACATAAATCCACTAACACTGCTCAATAATTTAAAAAAAAAAAAAAAAAAAAGAGGAATAATCCAGAAAATCCGAACAGAACTATTTAAGGAGAAGCAAGATGATTAAAGAAAACGATGCTGACTAGAATCTGTCAAATTTCACGACAGAGCTAAAAAATAAATTTTCATGTCGGCATTAACTGTCAGCTAAGTCCCTGCTTCTAGGTGTGAAGAGGATGTGAGCAGGCACAGCCAACCCTGAGCCCCGTTATCAACAGATAAAGGCAGCCGTAGAAAGGAAAAAGCCACGGAGTGGAAGTGGCTGTGGACAGGATGTGACCTTTGAGTAATCACAGTAGCTGTTTGGCAGCTAGTTCTACATCAGCAAAGGGAATAAATTATGCGGTAGCTCAAATTCCTTCCCACCAGCGGGCTATATAAGCATAGCCAAGTGCCAGTAATGGGGAGGTCAGTGTTCAGGGGCAACCTGAGCATCAGTAGAGTGAATGGGAACCAACTCATATTTTGAGTGATCTGCCAGAGGTGAGAACATTGCCCATCAGAAGTGATTCTATAGAGCAGAGGGAGAAGCATTCCCTCTGAATCAGGGGCAAGAAGAAGCTGGCAGACATAAGAAAGTCAATACACAATGAACTTGGTCTTGCGCAATTTCAAACCTAGTTCTTTACCTAGCATTGAACTTCTCTCAGAACCCCATCATAAAAATTACAAAATGTTAATTCTTCTTGCAATTTTTTTTACTATTTAATAAAATATAAAACCATAAAATAAAGAACTGATTTCTTGAATTAACTGCTCCTTTAAGTAATAAAGAACAAAAAATGCTACAAGATTAGTTCATGAATTGGCCACACACGCTTGTGACACTATTTTATATACTTATCTGCCGTCAGAACTGAAAACTAACATGATGTAGTACACAATATTTATTTATTTACATTCTAACGGACCTGCATTTCGTTGTAAACATGAACTGTTAGATTAAACATAATACACAAGGAATTAAATCCTTCACAGTAATTTTAACTAGTATAGAAATAAAATTGATCTATAATGACAGTAAAACCCTGTTAAAAGACGTTCATGATGGGACAGAGAAAAATAATGTTTTTTAATAATCAGGTAAACTTCTTAAAGGCCTAAATTATACATGTCCATACAGATAAGGTGCTAAATTAATTAACTTATTAAGCAGGAAACTTCTTAAATGGGAACTTCTTAAGAGTGTTATACACAATCACTTTGGCATGTGTAACGAAAAATATATCAGTCTACATAAAAATCAATTAAACTGTTACAAATAATGATTTTTTAATGTAATGGCAGTTAGTGTACAAAAATCAGATAAAAGATATCTAACGAAAATGGTGCTTGTTAATGGCTTGGCTACACTGTACCTCAGTCACAAAAAATACCAGCAGATGCCCAGATCTGACAGTCAAGAAGTCACACAATTTAGCTTCAGCAAATAAAAGAAAAAAGAGTAACAATAATAATCTTCTCAGGGAAAATGTACACTTCATTCAAGATTGCACAACAAAGATATTAGTAAGTAATTGCGTAGCTGGTACTCCAGTTTCATTCTCTGGTTCGCAGAATGAGTTACAAAGTCTACTTTGGGTCACTATTTTCATCAAGCTGTTATCCTTCTAATTACAACAAACATAGGTCACACTAATGCTTGTCTGATTAGTTGCATGACTTATCCTAGTCCATTGCAGAAAAGTTAATTTCACTGAGGCTGTGTTTACCCAGTTATACAGTTTTATCAAAAGATGTGTCACCTATGAAATTCTGAAGCATGAAAGTATTTCTTTTACAGTAATTTTATGGCTATAGTAATTCTGTTAATACAGTACAACAAAACTTACTGTACATATTTTATATTTGTTTTTAATTTGTATGTGCGACTATTCCCTGCCTTATGAAATGGGAAAAATTACTAGAGCGCACACAACTCCATTTTGGACAAGTTTTACTGTATAAGGCACTAAGCAAGTTAAGTTAGAAGCGCAAAGTTATCACCAACTCTCCTGCGATCACAAATGAAATCAGAAATATTGTATGCACACTGACTGGCAATGTAAGATAAGTACTTACTTTAACTGGGAGAACATCCTTCTCATGCAAATTTGTTCTCAGAAGCCTAACACCACAGTTGATGTCAAATCCTACGCCTCCTGGGGATACCACAGATTTTGGATTCCCCATATCAAATGCTGCCATGTTACCTGTATAAGAATTAACAGTTAACTAAAGCCATTCTAATGCAGAAACAAAACTCAAACAGCTAATTATTTATTGTTCATTAAATATAAATGCTACATATCAGTGAAAACTACAAACTTACTAACTAAACCCACTCAACTAATGATTATATTTTTACAGTAAATGTTCTTGGAGACATAACAAAAGTAAGTACGAAAATATTATTAAAAGTGAATGATCTGACCATGATGGCCAGAGTATAACACTTCCATATGCCAGTAACAGTAGAACAATAATGCATTCCCAAATGACAACAATGAGAATCAGGTACTATGACTGTTAACTGTGAATCTCTCAAAAACTCTTACTCTACAAGTTTAGAAAAGTGGTTGTCCTCATATACAGATCTGAATAATAAGTTTTAACTATTTTTTTTGTATCTTTGTTCAATTATTTTATGAAAACTATCCCAATAAAATTATATCAAAAGTGAAGCAACAAAAAAACATGGTCAGCAAAAAATAGTATAACATGAACAAAAGAAAAAGGAAACTGAACAATGAATATAAAAACAACCGCCTATCAAAAATTAAAGGACAACTATAAATTACACTGCAAGACTTAAAGAGAGGGTACTGTAAGCACGGATAGAAAAAACAAAGTAATCAATAATGAGAAATAAAAATTAAGGAAATTAATGAGCCTCAGAATGTAGTATTAGTACATTTCCATAGTCAACTCGTTAACTGATGATGCCACCAAAGGTAGAACACCCGGGATTCTATAGGTCAACTATAAAAATGGCAGAAAAAAATACTTATATTGTTTCTCTAGCGCATTGTTATCTATGGTCTGTGCCTTTCACGTATAGCAATTGGCATCCCTGGCTGTCTCATCGTTACTAAGCAAAAGATTTCTTTGTGACCGCCCGCATAGTTTCCGAGAAGAATCAGCACTTCTAGTATGAGTGCAGCAAACAAGTCGACTACGTCTTAAGCTTCGAATTTTGTAATATGTATTTGCTTTGAATGCCATTTGGTTTGATAGCTCCAACATGGATACTATATTTGCAAAAAATCTTTCTTTGGAAATATTTAAAGCAGGCATCAAAACAACATACAGTATATGAATGAATGGCATTACTTTAAGATTGGACAGTGAAATACAATAAGTTTCACATAAAAAAATTAATTCATTATTTACATTCATATTTTTGTTTAGTTAAAAATTTTACTCATTTTTAATTAACCCCACATAAAGGGTTAACAAAGGCTCTATTACACATTATAGATGTTCTTGAAATTTTACTGCCAACTTTTAGCCTACTTAAAAATACTATGCAATTGAAGGATACTGACTATCTATTCAAGGAATTTTGGATTTTCGGCTATCGGTTCATGGGTTATTTGCATGGCCTAGTTTAAAAATTTATATTAAAGTAACATACAGTTTTATTCATACACATTTCAAGATAACAGGGAAGGTTGGGAAATTTGTCCAGTATATTGATATCTTGGTACAAACCAGTGGTTCCCAAAGGTACGACTTTAAACAGTAAAGCCTTTTTGGTACGACTTTAAACAGTGACCCCTTTTTGCGTACAATTTCTAACCACGACCTCTTCCATTTCGACAAATAATATTTACATACATACTTGTTTCCGAAACATGGGTGTCCGAACCTTGGGGGGGGGGGGGGAGGACACGTTCCCCTTAGTAATACATCTTTTCATTTTGTCTCCTCCAATATATACTGATTCTTTCTTAACTTATATTACAAAATTTGGGACGTGATTCTTTACCATAAATGAGTTATAGTTTCACAAGGAAATTTTTGTCTAGTGCAATTCGTAAGACAGAAATTCAAACTTGGAAATTAAATTTTAAGTGGTATTTTGGCTAAATATTTGAAATGACAAAGAGTCAAACTTCAATTCTGTGCATCGAGATCTTCAGTCCATCAAGAAGCCGCTCTTTAGAACTCTCCCATTCATGAAAATAACACCCTTTCACTGAGTAGAACTTCTGTGGCGTTGGATTTTGCAAACACTTCATGTTAATTTTCTGAGCAGTACAAACCAAGAAAACAAAAGGTCTTCTTTTTGAAAATAACTAGAATTCATCGTTTACAAGAAATAAATCACAAAAATAATCAGATGATGCAGTAGCATCGTTAGCACAAAAATTTTTGTTGCTTTTTAAAGAAATTCACACATGAAACATGAACATGATAAAAATTGTGTGTGATAGGCATGCCTGTGTATGGAGTTGCTTGAAAGTAATTTTGTTGATGTTTACTTGGTTGAAATAAAGAACTGTAGCACAGGATGCATTTTTCAAAGTGAAAAATGCATTTACAAGCATGTTGTGTGGTGTGCGATTTCATTACTGATGTAGCAGTTTTTGCCATGCCAGGTAATGTATTGTTGGCACACACACACTAGAATGCATTAGGATGTACTGCTCAGAAAAACAACATGAATTGTTCACAAAACCCAATGCCACAAAAATCCTTGTCAATAAGAGGGTGACCACCCCTGTTATTTTCATGGAGGGAGTTTTAAAGACCAGTTTCTGAATTAAGTCGAAGATCTCTATAACACTTATCCCTGTGCACAGAATTGAAAACTAACACCACATTGTTTGCAAAAATTTTCCAAAACACAATTTTCAAGGGCAAATGCCTCCCTTACAAATTGTACTATAGGCAAAAATTTAATTGTGAAACTATACCTCATTTTTGATACAGAATCATCTCCGAAAGTTTTTAACATAAACTAAAGAACAGCCTGCACATTGAGTTTCGTATTAGTATGAAAGACAACAATTATGTGATCACTGATAGCCTATTGTTTTATTTGTCAATTACCTCGTTAACAAAGCCTCTGTTATAACAAATAACAACTATAGGTAAAACCATTTGCTGCACATATTGGATACATAGTCCATTCGTGATAAAACTAGCACTTTTGAATTAAAACTTAGTGTAACATTTCACACACAAATTCTCAGTTATTTTATTCCAGTAATGTTAGTGGAGAATTAGGTAAGTAATTTTGTGTTGTAATGTTTTAGTAAGAGTACAGTGATGAAATTAAAGGTACCTCAAGTGCTCACCACTTTACCGAGAATAGACTATATTATTTGAAAAAGATTACTTCCAACAAAAAAACTATTTTTTTTATTTGTGTGTGGTGTAATTGTTATTATTAAAGATAGATGCCTAGCTTAATACTATTTTTTAATTAAATGGAGGCAATGTTTTGTGACGTTCATGTTGCGCTGAGCTAAATCACAGAAGATGTTATACATAATTTGAAAGTGTAAAATTGTACATTTTTCAGTTTAAATATACCGTATGTAAGAAAATATGTCAACACTTTTGTATGGTTTCCTCCATTACGTTATTCTTTCGTTGTGGGCAGCTTCTGTACCATGCCAACAACAAATGTAGTATTGACAAAATTCAAATATTTTCTTTACAAATGTTTGTCTGCTCAAATTAGGTGAATTTTTTACTCAGATTTTTGGCAGGTTTTGAAAGTATATATTTTTTAAATATGCTAGGGTGATCAGGTGATATACTATAATTCGGGAGCACCAACTTGATTCAAAGCCTTACGTACCCACCTGCAGCACTGCTTCGTGGCTACTAGCAACAGGTCTTTGAGTAGAGGCATCATCATAATGACTGTGCCAATCAGAACCAAAGATACTACGACACCACATGTCTGTGATTAGCGGGTAGAACTCCTAGACACTGAGACTTAACAACATCCTATCACTGACCACTAAGCAAATCTGCAGTTGTGCACATTATACACTATAACAAAGTGGTGCGAAAATCTTATCACATAAATCACCCGTCCCTAACTATAACGACAGTGAATATAAGTTTTTTTATAAATTTTTTATGTTTGCGTTTTTGTGTCTAGCAACTACTGCAGCTTGTCAGTGAAATATTCAGGTTACTCCTGGTATTTAAATTAATAAGGGCCCCAACATGAATGTTAACATTGTTTTGTAAATATCACTTAAAAAAGAATCTAAAAAAAGACAATTACTATTTCAACCAGCTACATAATTAGCATATTACAGGAATGAGAAATCCTTAAGGGCTTGTTCCCAAGTTTTTTTCAGACTGGTGCCAATAACTCTAATATTTTTTAACCAAAAGTTTTAAAAAAATTTGAGTCAATAATGTGGACGCATTTTTTAAAATAATGTACCATTCGCCAGCAAAAAAATTATTTCCTTCATTTTTGCTTATTTCCACGACGAAATACGTGGTACTTTGGGTAGTGAAATCTAAAAAACGGTTCAGTATAATTCTACAAAAAAATTCAGCTACAAATTATAACATACAAGTGTCAAAACTGTGTAGCGAAATTTTGATATGAGTACTAGGTAGCAATAAAATAATTTTTTTCTAAATCACTGCAAAACTCCGTAACAAGGCCTTAAATAACCCCATTTTGCACCTTGGGACCCCAATATTTACCTGGGGAGGACCCCCGGACCCCTGCTTTCTTTTGGGGATGGGCGTTTCTCAACAACTAGATAAATTTCCGTCCTCCTCCCCCCCAAAAAAAATATATGAGCTTGTGATGCCCATATTCCCAAAATATAGGTCTATCAAACCCCTTTTATCCTTTATAGAACAGCAAAAAATGGCCCGTACTGCATTCACAAAGCATACTTTTAGCTTTTTCACTGCCTTATCCAGAAAATTTATGTGCAAGTCGTTTTTCGCCACGTTGTGGCACCGTTAGTGAGGTATGAGCATTTTAAACTGCAGGTCGGAACAATTCGCTGAGTTATGGAGCATGCACGGAAAGCAAGGGTAAACATAGCACGGAAGGGGACGGTAGTGGTTTGAGTGTGTCGTTTGAAGTGAGTGCGTCAAGTGTTTTGTTTGTTTGCATATTGTTTGGATTTATTCTAATTATTGATAAATTCGTTAACCATGCGGAACCTTTGGCTACACACAATGAAAAAGGGCTAAATTGAGAAACTACAATGACTCTTATATTAAGTACGGATTAACATGGCTCTGGGATCGGCCACAATGTGTTGTGTGCAGTGAGTTGTTATCGGCTGAGAGTATGAAACCTTCCACGATGAGTCGCCATTTGGAAACTAAACATCTAAGTTTGAAAGATAAGCCAATTGACTTTTTTGAACGAAATTAACTGTTCTGGTTGCTCAGAAAAACTTACTCTCTTAGTTAATTGCTTTACTAGCATCGTATCAAGTGCTTTAAGAATAGAGAAGAAAGGAAAGCCACACATGATTGCTGAAGATATCATTCTACGGTCTGCTCAAAACACAGTTTCAACAACAAAGAAAATTGTCAAGCATCCCACTGTCAAAAATACACTGGGGAGGCATATAGCTGAAATGACTGAAGACTGAAAGGGTCAGTTGAAAGACAAATTGCAGAAAAGTGTACGTATTTATTGTTACTCAAACAGATGAGTCTACGGATGGATAGAATAACAGAGTATCCAAGTTTGACTACAGCAGCCCTCTTTTTCCCATATCACAGACAATCTATATCCTATTGGCGAAGGCCATTATTATGGTACTCAAAATGCCTCACAACATACCATTTTTCAAAAAGGATATAATTTTACAGTAGTCAAACTATTTAATCCAAAGCCCACTCAGTTTAAAAAAATTAATACTGAAATTAAAAAAAAACTTTATATTTTAAATCGGAATTTTGTGATGTAAGAAATAATGACAGCTGAATTATGTACATTGTAATATTTCTTACCAGAACGTGTAGACCTAAATTAATTTTCAGCTCTAAAAAGAGAATTCTATTGTTTCTAAACACTGTAGGTTTGTTAAATGTGTGTGTACATTGGTGTAACTCGGTGTTCTCCCCAGCACAAATTTAGAGATGGGTGGTTCACGAGACCAGCTGGGTGCATCGTGGAATAAGCTTGATGGTGTTGATGGGAATATCTGTTTCTTAGCCGGGTGGTAGAGAAAACTAGCCGGGTGGGGCGCCCGGCAAAATGGGCCTGGGGAGAACACAAAGTAAAAACCAAAGCTGATGTGTGTTCACTGCCTTCCGGTAGTGTGACAATGTGGGTGGGAGTTTACCTTAATTCTGCCTTATGCTATGTACACTTCAATGATACTTCATAGCCCTATTTTCTACTAGACCTGTAGAGATGAACAAAGCAAAAAATAAAGCAAATAATCATTACTAAAAATTTACTTAAAATTAGTAGTTAAAACAATATAATTAAACGGAAACGGAATGAAATGCCTCCAAAACATTACCAATTGCAAATCCATAGCCAGAGTGGACATCTGGGAGTCCCACAGAACGGCCTACAATTCCAGGCAGGGCTGCTACATTGGCTATTTGCTTTACCCCGGGCAGGAATCCACCCACCATTCCAGGACGGCAAGCATTGCGCAACTCATCTAACATTAGTTTCTCCAGGGCGTTGTTCACATAGAAAATACCTTCAACCTGCAACATTTGTTGAACTAAACATGCAATTACAGTCAATCAGTTACAAACTAAAACTATGAGAGAAATTAGTGACAAAAATACGTGCTGAAACAGCAAGAAATTAATAATTGTATGACTTTCAAGCTGCACAGCGCAGAGCAGCTCTAAGGTTCTTATGAAAACATAGGCTATATATATAAACTATACTCTTATTGTATTGATTACATGATCGGATTTACTCAGTTTACTGGTTTTATCCGAGCATACAAACTCAAGAGAGTTGTATATTGGCTGCCTTTTTCCAAAATGTTGCAAAATCTGCAAAAGTAGTGATATACATATTTCAGTTGCTGATCTGGCACGCCTGTATTATCTGACAAAGTTCAGATGGTGCAGAATATCTTTTGTACTGATACAGTACAAGTATATGGCATTACAATCACATACTACTGATGTATCCTGTGCAAACAGGCTAGAGATAACTACCGAAAATTTACATGGCAATAAAAGATCGCAAAGCGAACATTGTCTTAACCACTGCTTTTAGCATTAATTAATGAAATGACACCCAAATAAGATCAATTAAACGACGTTCAATGCCTACATCCTCCATGATTTTACAATAAAATCAATGAGTTATATTCTATACAAGCTCGTCTTTCCTGTATTGCTACCAAACTATCTACAACGTTGGTAAACATGACTTATTTTTAAGAAACTTGGACTGATCCACTCTCCCAAAGAACATGTCTATGTGTTTAAGGTAGGATGAGCTTGTGTACCTATATTTACCCTTAACCACTGTATATTCTTGTCTTGGCAAATGGTGGTATTGTGTCGTAGTTGGGTCTGGTGGGTCAATCCATGCATAATTCCTTCATCCAGCTGCAGTACTACTTTGTCCCAGCTCTATCCATGTCTGTCTAAACTGACACTTCTCTGCTGGACCTTAGCCTACTTCAGTTCATGAACAGTCAATTCATCAGTCACCAATGTTCTGCCCACCAAGCAGAGGTGGTCAAGTCCATACATTTCCCAGACCAGGATCCAAACAGCCATATCTTCTGACCTGCATCCTGGATACATTGTCTGTTGGACCCATTGGGTCTGGATGATGGATGCAAGTTAGGAAAAGAATAACCAAGGACATTTAAGAGCAAACTAGCATGTCTGCTCCTTTAATGTCAATAAACTAGGATGTTGAATGGCTAGTGATGTCCCCAAGCTGTAACAGAGTTCTGATGTAAACATCACATAAGGTAACTTATATTCAAGTGCTATTAAATCAAGTTTTGTATGTTTAAAATCCAGTTGCAGCAGTTTCAATTTTATATTTGCTACGTTTCCATATTATTTTGAAAATTAATTGAGTATTGAGTCCCGACTGAGTACGATACCCGTCTACGGCCTACATGCAAATTTTGGATCCGACAGAAATAGATTGCAGTTCGCTGGACAAATTTGCATGTGGTAATGTTGGTACAATTGAAATTTATATTGGATGACATGAACTAAATAAATTCATACTACCATCTGTTTATTTCTCTTTCATAGGGAAAAAGACATTTTCTTCCACTAAGGTAATTAAGCATGTGAAATATGGTTAAATTGAACCGTACTCATTCTCCAATAATTTTGATAAAACATCAAATTTTATAATAACAAACACGCACCTGTTAATAGAAACTCTGAAGGCCGAAACAACTGCCGAGTACGTGATTGTTTAGGCTACTTTCAGTTCATGTTCAATACGATCCCAATTTATGATGTAACAACCTTTACACGCAAATCGTTTTGAATCCTGTTTCCATGAGCATTTTCAAAACGGTACGGGTTTCGAAACTGATTTCAAAATAAAGAAGTTACCAAATTTAAAATAAGTAATACACTAATTAGTGAGAGATATGTAAACACAATATTATTTATTTTGGTGTAGCCTGCTTAACACATGCCTGTCAGAGGAATATATTTTCACAACAGAGGTGATATAGTTTTTTTTATAAAACTGAAATGTGATAAAAAGCAGTATTAATAAATTTTGGGAAATAATTTCATTTAAGTTCCATTAATATTTAATAAAATCAAATAAATTTCAGATTGGTTCAAATTCGACTGAAATTAGCTCTAACCGGTCCTGCGGTGGTACGTAACTTGGAGCAAAAACGGCATATGTAGTTGGATAGTTTTATTTCCTAAACTTTTACCTGTAATTTGTGTTTGAATTTTTAAAAAATTCTAAATTTCTATTTTTTTATTTACCTAGCCGTTCCATTTGCAACATGCTACTGTGTGCTCTTTTTGACCTAGGCTCATTTTGACCTCTTGCCCTTGCGAATCTTGAGGAACAAAAAGAGGGCCGAATGAAACAAAGCTTATGATCATGATCGACTGGATCTAGCCGCTAGTGGAAAAGAACTATTATAACGTCGACTACGAAAAATCTACCAGACTGACAAAACAAAAAAAAAAGTAGGCATAGTTAAATATCCTAATTTGTATGGATGCCACTTACATTCATGTTAGGCTGAAATCCTATTTTTATTCGCCAAGAGTATGGAGTCATTTTCTCCAAGTACTTCATTTCTTCGTTGTACTGGCGAACCACCATGATTACAATTCGATCTCACAAAATAATATTCAACCCTCACTCAATAAGACAAATATTTCACTTTCATTGACAGCTTCAATCAGCAACAAAGCAGACACATGCCAATATTGCGCAATTCATGCCGGTATTGCACCATAGATAACCTTATCTGTTATTTTGTCCATAGCTTAGGTCCATAGAGAAGACGTGAAACTTTGTTTTGTTTTTATCCAATATTTGATCCCCATTTTCAGCGATTTGCTTAAGCCGGCCTCACACGATGCCCAATTTCATAGCAGTTTCTATGCCCATTTTCTGGTAGCATTTCTGCTTCCGTCTGAGTGCAGTTCCAGCACCTCCACAAAGGGTTTGGTTCTGGGCATGGCAGATTTTGTACCCGAAACGTTACCCAAAAACGTAATAGAACATGTCCTATTTTTCGGGAGTTCATATTACCCAGAATTCTCTCTGGCCAATCATAGGCGCAGTGTGTGTCATGTGGTCAAGTCTTATTTTACAACAGTTCAACATGGCGTCGAAATGGTATGTA